>JAOXNT010183624.1:0-11952 GCA_028565815.1 Cletocamptus dominicanus | reverse complement strand
TCATCAATATCGAGAAGAAATTTATCTGCCACCATGTGCAAAGCATCTTCAGGCCATTTATCGAACCAATCGATAGTGCAACAATGCACCAAGGAGGGAAACATTCTTTAAAAGGAAAGGAAACTCATTTGGCATGCCATGAAATTTCTTCAGAATTAATTTCAAAATTTACCTCAGTCGAACTCTCAATGCATTACCAATAGGTGACATGCACAATATAATATGAAGATTTCTCTTCACATTTTGCAAGAAAATGCTATACAAATTAGCAAAAGATCCCTCACCACTCATGTCTCGACCTGTCATAAAGCTTGTCTGCAATGAATATATAATGATGAATTGAATAAAAAAGAATGTGATGCAATGACACTATTTTACCTGAATTCTTTCCAAAATCTCTGCCTTCTCTTCAGGAAGAAACAGATTAGGAACATCTCCAGTATTTAGAATCATGCTACGATAATAAGACAGTATGTAAGCAAGCACACGTACTTTAGAGCGTTCAAGGTTTCTCAAAAACTCACCTAATGTCCTCAAGAAAACTCTCATCCTTAAGTTGAACATCGTTTAAGAGGAAGACAACTTCTCTACCCTCGGCACCAGCCTTTTTCAGCACTTTTTTAAGATCATTTCGCCATGAATCTATGTTGTATGCCTTATTCACTTCAATTTGAAATATATCATATCTGGCAATGAAAGTGGCAAGTTTGGCCAAAGATTGTCGGCCACTCCCGCTGAGGCCAACTAGTAGAGCATGACCTCCTGAAAAGAATATATGGAAGAATGAATTGAAGTGATAACAAACTCAGAATATGCTTTCCTCCTTCACCTTTCTGCTTAATGATCCTATTGATTCTAGTGGTGTGCTCAACAGCATATTTAAACATGACAAGAGGAACTGGAGCTTTTGACAAAGAATTATATTCTTTCAAGTAATGCTCCATTGCTTTTGTCAGTAAAGTTGCATCCGGAACTTCATCATAAATTTTCTTGTCTGATTCTGGATGCATGAAGTCTCCGAAGCAAATACTTTTTAAATGATCTTCATTCACAACAGATGAACCACTTAATACATGAGGAAAAAGGATCTTACTCAAATCAACCTATTGGAAAAAGGCTTACTGAGACCTTAAGTCAAGAAAGCTTTACGCATGTGCTTGCCTTGAATTCTGACTGGCAGTGGTTCTTGACCATGGTAAAAAAAATTTGCCGATCAAAATCATCAACAAGACGATCGTAGAATACCCTATAAACTTCATGACACCAAAGGCGAATTAATTTGTTGGGATCTCTCAGATGACTATTCGGTACAAGACTAAAAAGAAAAGAATAAGTTAAATCATTTTTATAATATTTCTCATCTAACCGTATTCCTTTCACGACTCTGGAAAAGTCTCTTAAGTCGAACATGTAATGGGATTTGGTTGGTGTGGGTAAGAATGTAGCCAGAACTGATTTGTACAGTTGCAATGTGGCATTTCCCAATGGAGCCGTCATCTAATTTGAATGAAAATGAAAGCCTTAATATAAGATTAGTTTCTCAACATCAAAAGAATTCACTTGATGAATAGGTAGTTCATAACCCTGTTTAAAGTGCCATCCAATTTCTGCTGTGAAGATTCTCTTTAGAGTTTCATCAGTGAATGTGTCAATGCTGAGAATATTTAAGTGTCTCAAGAATCTGGTTGATATCTGTAGAAAAAATATTCATTATATATATACTGTATATATATATTAAAAACAAAACAAAAAGAGAGCCTGACTTCATTTCTGCCACTTCCAGGTGGACTCATGGCTGTGAGCAAGAGAATATCCATAAGCTCCATTTTCGAGCGATCTTTCTTATCATACCAGTAACCATGATCAATCCACTGTAAAATACAGTAGATATTGCCGAAAAATGCCTTTGATGGAAAGTGACTGAACCTTTTACCTGGCGTAAAAGCTCGACTGCTGGAATCGAGCCACTTGCATCTAAATTGGGTAAATTTAGGTCATCCACGAAAACAACACATCGTTTGCCCATGGCTGGCCCAAAGACTCCCTTTCTCCTACGATCTAATTTACTCATGATTACATCCTTAACGAAATTTCGATTTGTTAGTAGGATCAATACACCTTTTGGCAAACAAATAATAATTTTTTACTTGAGTATATGTAACACTAGTTCTAGCAGAGAAATTTATCACATTGGTGATGAACTTCTCTTTTGAAAGCTTGCGTATAAAGCTGTTTGTGACAAAGCTCTTTCCTGTTCCAGCTTTTCCAACTAGAACTAGTGGTCTTTGTTGAGATAAAGCTAGTTCTAGAAAGAAAGATTGTTTCACTGTCTCTGCTGTGGGTACAATCAAAACTTCATTGTCGCCAGCAAATTGACCAGAGGGCACCTAGAATTTATAAACGTGTTAAATGACATGCAAAAAACAATTCTCAAGAACCCTACTTGATCTGCCCATTTGACCCAACTGCCTGGCTTTTCAAAATCGAGAGTATAGTTAAAAATGTTGCTGTGTTCTGGAATCAAATTTGTTCGACCAAGCTTGAAAGTCGTCGGTTTAGCGTGCCCTTTCATGAGACCATCAATCTTGTTTGGTGAGAATAGGTTTGATTTAAAACAAATTATTTATATCGTCACAAACCAGATTTCTGAAGAATGAATCAAAGGTTCTTCGTCCATTTTCGGTCAAAGTACAACCAAGTCCCCACAAAATTGAGAACAAAAACGCCATTTGCATGTGAACAAAGTCTACTTCTGGAACGTCACTGTGATCCCCATCCAGTGCTGCAGGTGCTGCTGATGAACTACTCATGCCTCGTTTACGTCCAACCCCAGAGTTGCCCTCAGTTCTAGTATAAAATCCAAGGCTACATTTACAATACATTTTATCCAAAGCGTCCAAGCATTCTCACCTAATACCCAACAAAGAAGCAAACAGACTCAATTGACACCGGACCAAATGAAGTTCAGAAAAGGGGAAGAATAATTCTGTTTAGAAAATGAGCTTTTGAAAAATATTTGATTGGGAATTGAAGTAATCAACCTGATTCGGATATGTGCTTGAGACAGGGAGGCACTAACCAGCTGAACATATCGTTCAAGCAAGTAATTCTATCTTGGTCAAAAGATTCTTTTGGTAGCGTTGCTACAAATGACCTTACCAAAGGCCTCCAGCCTAGCAAATGGCTTTCCATGTAAAGGACTCCACAACGACTCACTACAGCTGGTGAGGCCTTCCGTAAATCAGATACTTCAAAAATCTATGAAATATGTCTTATTGGAAATTATGCGAATAAACTGCTTTTGTAAAGTTACTATATTCATTCGCCCTTCATCCAAACTCATAATCTCGCCATTCATGAGACAAAGTTTTTTGCTGTCATCCAACACAGTGTTCAAATTTTCGATCCAAGCCGAGTCTACAGGTCCATCAAAAACGATCCAGGACCTAGGACAGTCCCCGTTTTGCTCTGGGGTTTGGTCTGTACTTGTAAAACTTGTCTGCAAAATTCTGTTTCAGACATTTTTCTGATGAGCATACAGTAACATTACAGTACAAACCTGTCCAGCATTTGACATATCCCTGAAAGTTTTTCCTATAATTCCGTCGGACCATTCTCTTGTTTTTGGGTCAAATCTTCCATAGAGTTGAGACATGGAAACAGATTTTGGATTAATAATCTAAGGATACATTCACGCGTTCCCTCAATAATTAAAAATAATCAGAAAGAGATCGCATCTTACTTTATATTCCGTTCTTTTCTCGTGTCTTGATTCAGATAGACTAGTGAGAGCTTCAGCAAGAATATGAAAGCATTCAGTCTTACAACTCATGGGATGTCCGACAATCATGATACCATGATTAACTAAAATCAGCTCATAGAGCTGTATAACCTTTGAAACGAACCATTCTGTAGGCTGAAGCCTAGATTTGTCGCATATAAACGTCAATGGCCATTCTACAGTATAACCTTCCATACAGTAGTTGCTTGTCTTACCTGGAATCATCACACTGAATTTGAATAGTTTTCCTCAAGAGGTTTCGATCCACATCCAATTGAGAAACCTCAGGGAACATATCCCTTAAAATATTCTGAAAAGTCTCTATGTCAGAAGAAACAAATTTTGGAAGATTAATGTCTCGCAACGAACGAAGAATTATTCTACGTAATTATGATTAGAGCATTAAGGAACACAAGTGAAAAATCAAATTGGTTTTTCACCTGTATTCTTCCAATCCATTATCTTGCTTGTTCCGTGTTGTTTTAATGCGTAATTTTTGAGCTGAGCTCAGCACAGCACGAACTGCCCTCATACCATAATCATAGTGATGCTTAATTAATGGTAATTGAATGAACATAAATAACATTGTACAGAAATAGAAGAATTCAATGCAAACCTGATACGACAAATGTTCTGTACAAAGTCTGTAGGTTTCGACAATTTTCTTAGCAAGAACTCTGATTGAAAAGTTACACATTAACTCTACAGTAGAGTGTAAGACTTGGATAACAGCCTACCTAGCATTTTGGAATCCCATAGCATATAATGAAACCTGTGTTATCATAGCCACATCTGGCAACATAGTAGCCACAGGTCGAAACAAATGTCTCAAATTATCGGGAATCTGATTTGAGCTTTCACTTGAAGGATTCATTGTTATAAATCTAAAGAAGTAAAAAATTACAGCAGATTTGCAAAGAAAAGTTTCCTTAAAAAAATCAGCTACATAGCACAACTGGGGTTAAGTGTCAATTGAACTCCTTCAAACATAAATGTTTTGGCTTGACTTATAATTGCCGTTTGAATAGTATGAATCTGGTGAGCAACTACTGACAGCACATCAATCTCTATTCTGTTGAATTCATCAAAGCAGGCCCTGAAATCATATGTACTACATGTTACAACTCAAAATAATAGGGTAAATGGAATTGTTACCAAGCCCCAGACTGTGCTAGACCCTTAAGAAATTTCCCCATAGCCTGGTGATCGAGCCCATCAGAGCAATTAAACACAATGCATTGTTTTGCAACTGCTTTTGCAAGATCTTTGCAAGTTTCAGTTTTTCCAGAACCAGCTGGTCCTTCAGGCGCGCCACCAAGATTCATATTTAAAGCTCCCATTAATGTTCTTAATTGGTTTCAAAAGTGAGAATTTATTATTTTTCAGGATTAAGTTCAATACATTTTACCTGAAACATCTTACAGTTAAAGGCGTCATCACCAATCTTGAGGTGTTCCCTAGGTATTCAAAAGCATACGAAAGCCTTGTTGCAACCATTTCCACAAAAATATCCTTATCATCTATATCTGGAAGATAATATCTCATATTAGATTGCCAACCAAAGTCCGATACGTCTGAAACGTTCTCATTGATAACTTTCTCCACTACATCTCTTGAGTGAACCTTATATTTAAACACCAAATCAGTTATTGAAATCTCAGTGTCATAAAATAGAGGAAATACCAATATGATGATCATTGCTTGCAGGGTCTTTGTAACTTTTTCATCATGAGCACTATCTTGAACCAAGCAGACAATATCTGCCAATCGGTCCTTGCAGTCTTCCCAAGTTTCATTGAGATCACCTCCTAAAAATCATGAGTGCCATGTTTCAAAATTGATCCTATTCATTGATACCTTCAATAGATTTGGTCACATCAGATGTCCATTTGATAGCACTTGCTACCATAACTGCCTGACCAGGCCAATCTGAAATCCAATTTTGGAATCTTTTCGTATATAAAGCCTTCAGTGCGTCAGCAATAGCTTCTTTTAAGGTATATATCATTTGTTTCTCAACTTGAACAAGCCATTTTTCAACCTTATATTTAATCGAACTGATGAGATTAGTTCCAGAATATTCGAATTTTAGTTTTGCATTACCATTCCTTTAGCCTCAGAAGGAAATATGGTTGCCGAAAACTCAACTTCTTCTCCGTCAGAAGATATCATTCCCACAATATCCTGAAAAAGAAGGTGCTCCTGCAATTATTCCATGTTTCTATAATCATTTAAGCTACGTGCATCTTCCTGAATTAAATCAGTGCTTGTATTCATTGCTGAATGCATATCTTACGAAACAGAAATCGGAAACTTATATCACAGTTTAGTTATATAGAGTTCATTCTTATACCAATACTGATCAGAACAAGCAGTTTATGGAATCCTCGAAAATTTTAAATGATACCTGATTTCCAAACTTATCAGTTTGAAATTTTAGGAGCTCAATTCCCTCAAAGCATTTTTTGATGTGTGGCTGTACTCTCAAGGGATCTTTGGTTTCTGAGAGAATCTCAAGGAGCTCGTCATTGGACAAAAAGAAAAAGCGTGGAAAAAAGACTCTTTTCTTTTCAAGATAATCGTTCAATCCTTTCATTATAGCATCGAGGAGTTCATTTGCGTCTTGAAGGCTTTTCAACATATTTGGTTGAGATGTTGCCTTTAGCACTCTCGGATCAGCTACTGTCTTAGCCATAATGTTTCTCCAAGTTCGATCAACTTTGTTGAACTTACGTCCTTCAACAGGCATCTACATAGGTTAAACATGATGGAGAACTAGACGAACTCTAATACATTTTATATTTATTACTTGTTTCATAATATCTTCAGAGTTGAATATTGGCTCTAAGTAAAGCCAGGATTCTTGACATCTAATCCATGCATCCAAGATATCCTGCATACTTAAAAGTTTCTCCTCCCAACTCTTCATTTCTTCTTCGAAAGGTTTAATATATGAAGAGCTATGCATTGTCTAAAAGCATTTCAATTAGAACTGTTAAGAATTTCTGCCTTTATTGCAACATCACTTGAGCCTTTAGGATGTGATCATCAAGCATTTGTTGAATATCTTCAACTCCAGTTAAAATCGACACTCCAGTTTCTCTGTAAGATTCACATTCAAATTCAACGCTTTCCCATTCAAATTTCATTCTCTTCAGATTTGATTCAAGAGCATATTCCTTGGAGGCAGTGGATCTTTGGATTGCATCTGTATAATATTGATTATAATTCTAAAGAGTCACTTGCATGAGTTACCCTATTTCCTCTAGCTGAGATACAATTTTCGACAAGCCAGCATCGATCATGTCACATAAGCTTTAAAAGAAAAATAAACTTCACTTTAGAAATCTTTTGTATTTTGTTATTGCTCTATTTATACCTGGTTTCGGGACCTTGGACAATTGCCTCACCCCCATTTGCTTGACTAATCATGTCCCAATGTCTTGATCGCAAACCAGGATTGCATAACGTATGTAGAATTGGTAAATGAACTCGAAACTTTTCAATCTTTGACCTGCTCTTTGCTTTTTTGTTTGATGTTTGTGCAGATATTTAATTAATTTGAAAATCATTTTACCTGATAGTTTCTGAAATTCTTCTAGCTGAAGGGAAGTCCATCAATGTTCGACTCAAGTTTGAAGTTTTTTCATACATTTCTTCGACTTGTTCCTGAATCTCTTCCGAGTCAAGTCCCTTTAGAGGGCCATTGTACCATCGTTCATACTTCTCATGGAAGTCCAAAGCCACATGCCATAAAGAGCTGAACAATGCCACTGTACCCTTAAGAAGCAATTTTGATGCGATTTTCATCATCAAACCATCAAGGCATTTTAAACTCTTTCAAACCTGAATCTTGTCGAGTAAAGGATATTGACTTGGATCCCAGTCCAAGAACATTTCCTCAGTGTTGATGAGTTTCAATTGCTTAACTGCCTCTCTCGTCTTCGATTCTAGACGATCTACCATCTGGACGCAAGTTTTCATTTCATCCATAGTAAGAACCGGAGGATCTTTCTTGACGAAGGACTCCTAAGTTAAGCAATTGACTTAGAATGTTTTTGAAAAATGAAAGCAAATTTCGGGATTAAAGTGACAATTGCTTATTTTATTTCAACCAAAATGTGAATTACTGTATAATTAGTTGCTGCATGCGCTGACTTACCAGATCACGATTGATTTTCTTGAGAAAAATTTCAAACTTATCCACGCATGTCCTTAGTTTTTCTTCCACCTGATCTCTTCTATCACCAGTTCGTTTTTCAGCCAATTCAAAGACACTCTATTCAAGGAACAATAAAGCACACCTGAAAATACAATTTTATTTTGCCTATCCCACCTTCATATCGGCAGGCCATTGGAAAACTCTGGTATTCAACTGAATATCCTCTGTTGGTAATATTGTATAGTCCAAAAGGAATCTATCAAGAGGTTATATCTTTAAAAAGGGAAAGCTATTGTTGTAAAACCATTATCCTGAACCTGATTCGCTGCATAGCTCTGGCGATTTTCTTCATCAAAATTGGCATAGTCTCAGTCATGGACATTTTTAGGTAACTTTGTAGATCCACCAAAGCCTACAGAGGTAAGCAAATAGTAATATCATAAGTGAGTCACGATCCTCAGTTTAATCGCATGAGTTACTATACTTTGGTCTCATCAGGAATGACCCCAAGTTTTGTAGCCATTTGGTCAAACTGATTACAAATGCTTCGATTCCAACTTCGATTTTTTTCAACCTAACATCAAACTCGAAAGGAAAAATGCTGTACAAAACGGATTTGTTTTGAATCTTACCTGAAAGTTAATTAAACTTTGATGCAACTCCTCACATTGTTCTGTCATCCGCTTATTCAATTCCACGCAGTCTAGGGCAATCAGATTAAGTGAGGCTGAATTGCGAAGCTTCAAAATATTGGAACGAAGCATTGAAAAATCGTTCATCTTGACTTCGAACTCTTCTAAACTTGCGTTTCGTTCAAGAAACTTATCGCGTTCAGCCTCAGCTTGTCCACTAAGAATGCCATCATATTCAGTATAGATCTTAATATATTTTGCTGGCCCCACCGTATTTGCTTCAAAAATGCGCAACACCTTCGTCAGAAATAATGACTTATAAAGAAAAAGTTGCTACATTTTCCCATTCAGAACCTTTTACCTCATTTGCCAAGTCCTGAATCTGATCTTCCTCCCAGCTCACCGACAAAAGATGCTTTTGCTTCTGTTTCAGTTCTGGGAATAGTTTGCTCTCAACCCTAGGAAACTCTTTGGTGCTCATGACGATCTCCTGAAGACAATTCATAATAATTTCCTTGGTGTCTCCCAGAGACGGAGAAAATCCGACAGTCTGGTTGGCTGCCTTTAGACTAAAGAAATATTCATTGGTTCACTTGCGTCTGTCTTATCATTTTCATCTAACCTCAAAGTAAGCATGGGCATCATTATGTAAAGGTTGTCACTGTAAGACCCTTCAAAATCATTTCCAGCTCCATGAGTCTTTATATGCTCTACAAAGGACTTCAGGGAGGACAAAGCCATTGATCTGACTTGCTGTGACATTAATGTAGCAACACAGTTAAAAAAGTGGTGGATCTGCTTCAGAGAATCTGACTTCTTCATTGGGATCAGATGACGCCAGGATTGACGAAGACTTACAAACACAAGGGCCACCTCAGGTAGCCAACGCTTTGAGGTAAAAATGAACATGTTATCAATCAAAATTTGTTGACAATTCTTGTCATTCGGATGTTAACGTCTAACTTGTACTGATTCAGTCATATTTACATATTTTATTTTTTGTACCTTTTCGAGCACAGCTCTAGCATCCTCGCATTGCTCATACACCCTTCTCTGAAGATCCAAGGGTGACAGAGGCTCTTTTGTTGGACTAAGGAGACTTGGAGTGACAAACCGAAGATTATTATATCTCTTGCTCCACATGGAGACAAGTCTCAGCAAGATTGGGTTGGTCACAAAGAGATTGTGTCGACAGAACTGTTTAGCTGTTATAAAACTCTATTTTGTGATAAGTATGAAATTAGACGTAAAATTCATTGGTGTTTAATTTAATTATTAATTTGATTAATAATTACCTGGTGCCACGGTACTGGCGCTCTCACTATTGAACTCATAAATCTCTCGGGATTGTAATGAATGTTTAACCTGAAAATTGGCGAAAATCAGCTAATGACCAATCAATGCTCAAGTAAATCATTTGCAACCTGTCTCGTTCTTCTTCATCCATGAGGACATAATTCAGAATCGAAGTTTTGAGGCCTATGTCAAAACTTTCTGAAACCTCACTCATGAGTGCTTGAAAGTGTTTACGCATCATAATACCCCTAATCAAAGATGGCTTCAACTTGTCTCTAAATGGTATGGATATTCATGTCAAAGAAAGAACATTTGAAAACAACCCAAATTAGATGTACGATATTATACTTTATTCTGTCCATTGACTTTTTTTGCAGTTTTCCTATTTCAGTGTTATCCATTGATTCAATATACCGCTTGTAACGAAGCAAATTAGCACTGATCTCATCACCTAGATCAAAATAATCATCACATCTTTGCAATATATGTATACAAAACAGCATGTCGTTATCACTTGAAAGTTGAGAAGCCTCAAGTTCCTTCCTTCTGCGAGCCAACGACAGTTTCTTCAGCTGAAGTGTTGGACTTGAAGGCAGGCTGGCCTCTACAGGCTTGCGAAGACAAGACGGATGTTGAAATTTAATGGTCTGTGGGATATTGAGGAATTTTTGCTTGAATTCGGACATAGTATTTAATCAAGGTTCAATGATATTTTGGCTGATAAAACTGCATCTCATATTTACCGTACAACTCAAAATTCAACTTACTCATAAGATCTTGCATTCTTTTCAGATCAAGTTATTTGTGACTTACTGTTGTTTCTCCCAAGTGAGATGCCTCCTTTTTATGTTTCTTTCTCCAATGAAGTGCCAAGGGTTCTACCTTAGACACTTTTTTCGTCGAAGACGGTTTTTGGCGTCGACAAAGTCTGCGACAGCTCTTGTAAGGAAAACGCTCCATGAAATGGACATTAGCTCCAGCTGGGCAATATCCAAAAGTAACTGAGGCTTTAAACACTTACATATACAGGCAGCATATATCACCTTCACTAACAAGATCCAAGCCAATTTTATGACTTTTCCTAATACGTCCCTTGTCTGTGGGAATCGACACTTTATCTTCTTCGAAACTCCTGGAAGTCGTTGACATCTTAATGAAAGATTGAGATCCTATTGTTTTTTCCTCGGACAAATATCGATGAATTCTCGGCAATGATGTGGTAGGTTTTGCCCGTATTTGGCTTGTAATCTAACGAAAGATGCCAAATCATGCTGTTAGGATATCAGGATATCTACCGTACTTTTTTTCGTTGTATTCTCATTGATCTCAAGGAAGCCACCGTCAATTCTTTTGCAGTTGGACTAAAGTTGGATCCGATTCTCTCGCTAGGACTGAAGATAAGTAAAAATTAGTGAAATTTAGCTTTAAGAATTCTTAGAGTAATTAATGATACCTAACTCTGAAGGATTTTCTCTGATTAACGACGCCCCTCATTCGCCCATGGTTCATTAGAAGTGTTGGATAAGAGCCATGAGCCCTGTTAAGTATTTTTGTAGAATGTGAATTAAATTTGAAAACCCTTTAGGGATTGCGCTTGAAATTTAACTTATGTTTCAAAGATTTTCAAAAATCTTTATTTGATCATGATCAAAATTTATCCTCTTACAAGCTTTTTACCTTATCTTTTTGGCCAATGGGTCAGGTATGTTGGGCCATCGATTAAGAGGCTCATGATACGTGGTGAACTTGAAATTAGTCGCCAAATCCTCAGTATTCTCGGATAGCTCCATTCCGTACAATTTTAGGACTTACCCTACATCAGTATGAGAGCTGAACCGGCTTGGTCGACCAAACAGATCTGCTGATTTCCATCGCAACGAATGATTCCATAGAGACTGCTTTCACTTTTCCAAGTCTACTGTAGTATGTACAGTATGCACTATATACAGAGACCGTAAGCAAAGAAAAGGATAACATATTCTGAGCCGATATCGAAATCTCAACCTAGCTACCAACATCCAGGCCTCCCGGGATGCTAGCTCCTTTTTCATAAATAATACGGTTGTCCAATCACGCCCTTT
>JAOXNT010182513.1:6285-21325 GCA_028565815.1 Cletocamptus dominicanus | reverse complement strand
ATGGTAAAGGCATCCCCATTAAAAGAAGAGAGCGCTTCGCTTGGTCTAAAAGTACCTATCTTGGCCATAGGTGATGCGCCACAGAAAGCCACAAAGTCGGCAAAGGTGTTGGATGCCTCATCATCAAACTTAACGTCAAACCCGTCGTTCTCACAATCATCTGTAAATGGGAACAATTCAATTTGCGTACCAGCAGGAGAAATCAAATTAACCGCAAACTCCTCTACATTTTCGAATCCAGTAGAAATTATTGTGACATTAATGTCTTCAATCACAGCTGAACCAGATCCTAAGTTTACAATTGCATCAAATTCCTCTGTAGTAGCCGAAGCTAAATCAATTCCAACTGGAATATTCTGTTCTCGTGTTACAGTAATCATTGCAGTTGATGGTAAAGAATTACCTCCACAAAGTATATCATATGAAGAACAGCTTAATTCAGGTATCAACTTGTCCTCTAGTACAAGCTCTCCCCAACAAGTATTACCTGTCGCAGGATCTATTACTCTAACGAAATATGGCTCTTCTCTCACCAAGTCTCCACTTAATATGACTCCTCCATCTACTTGTGTACCAAGTAAAGAAGGAAAATCCATATCCGTAGAAACCTCAACGATATAATCATCATAACAACCATAAGGCCCTCCTTCTAGCACATCATCAGCACCTACTAAAGCTTCACAGTTCTCATCCACGGAAACATTGACTCTATCATTACATGCTAATGATGTTGTTGGATTTGCAAATTCTTCTACTGTAACATCCCACTCACAAGTCGCAGAATTCCCTGACGGGTCAGTATATTCCCATTCAAACGTATACTCACCTTCAGTCAAGGTTGTACCACTTGGCTCACCAGCAATCTGAATAGGACCAAGAGTCTGTGTACCCCCGAGAATTAAGGCCCAGTGATTGTCTAAGCCTGCTACAACGCTATTTGCGTCTACCGGATCAAGTGTGCCACAAGATACAGAGCTAAAGTAAGTGGGATTCGTTTCACCCAAATCGTTTCTACCTACTATATTAAACCCTAAGAAACCTGCATCAGGAACTGATAGTTCAAAAATCAAAAAATCGGTTCCCTGTGGAACTGTCACAGGATTAAGATCAACCGTGAAAAATTCCTCTGCCAACTCAGGAATAGCTACTACTTGTTGATTGATAGTTGTCACGTCAGCTAGTTCAAATCCAGGATCACCCAGAGAATAATTAGATGATTCTATCGTATGAACACGGACTGTATAATCATCGTCTTCAGACGCTGCGAAGGCTGACCTGAATGACGTTAATTCAAATGGTCCAAGAGCTGTTAATGCCGATGCATCAAAAACTCGATAGTAGCTGTAGTCTGTTGTGTTTTGAAAGAAACCCACTGTCTCCACACAGGCTAGAGCATCAGGCTCTACTGTAAGTGTATCTTCGCTTTGCGTTAGGGTCACTGATTGCTCAGGTGGACAATTATCTTCTTGGGTTACTTGATAGTTATACACTATACTACATTCCCCTGCATCCAAACTAATGGTTTGATCACCTGGACAAGTCAGTTCCGGTGCCTCAAGATCATTCACTGTCACATCAAAAGAACAAGTAGATTCAGTACCTGATCCATCCGACACTGTAAAGGTAACCGTTGTTGTTCCCACTGGATAGAAACCAGAAGCATCATCTGTACCGTTGAAATCATTTGTGACTGTACATCCTGCACCAATCACATCGGGTAAAGGTATCATAACTTCAGCGCCACACAAACCCGGATCAGCAACAGCCTCCTGATCTGGAGGACAATCTACAGCGCAGGTTATTTCAGCAAAACTAATAGAAAAAGAATTTAAGGTTCCGTCATCACCACCAAACCCATCTGTAACTACCAACGTCCAATCTCCATTTACCTCTACACCGTTAAAGGTTGAAGCAAAAGTTCCACCTTCAGGCTCAAAAGTACCTGTAAAAGGAGCAGCCGCCGCTGTGATATCGTCACCCCCATCCTGAAAAATCGTATTGGTGTAATTTGCCGCAAAAGCGGCACCATTCTCTTCGCTAAGAATCAACTCAGTACCATCAGGAGCTTGCAATGTTATAGTCAAATCACTTACCCAAGTATGGGTTATATCTAATTCAACTCTATCAATAGCGTAGGCTGTACCAATTGACCCGCTAAGTGGCACACTAGCAGGAGATACAGCATCAACATTTGCGGGGGGAGCAAAATTAGGTCCAAAAATTGGCAAATCACCCGGACCGGAATAAGTTTGTGCACTTATTGTGAAACCTGTTAGAAACACTATACAGGCCAACAATAAAGTGTTAGTCATTTTTGTAAAAATTTTCTTGTTCATGGTTATTTCTTGTTTTTACTTGAAATAATCTCTATCTATTAAAATAGAGCATCTTCTAATTCTTGTCTTATGAGAGGTGCATTAACAGACTGCAGAGAGGTATCAAGCTCATCCTCCACAAAGACCTCTAAACTTTCATAAGCTCTACTAATGGCTAGATCAAGCGGATATCCTTCTTTTCTTACATTACGATCAATCGTTTTGACCATAAAAATCCTCGCTATAATTTCATCAGAGGATAGTGAGTTATTCCGCTCAGCTGATGCCCTATAATTTGCGAGATTAACAGCCAAATCTTGTAATTGATCTGGACTCATTGCCGGGCCTGTTGCTTTTGAAACAAGACGAGTTGAAGTCTGTGCTTGCACACTTTCGTTCGGCATCACTAAGAAAAGCGCTCCTAAAACGAAAATGAGAACAGCATTGCTCACCTGCAATAAATAAGGTTTGTTGTTCATGAGATATGGTTTTGGTTTAAAAATTTGTTTCAACACAAGTGATCCGAAGATCGACAACACGAAACCAACAAATGGATACTGAGCTGCAGAACGCAGCTTTCGGTCATTAATTGGTTTATTGGTCTCCTAAGTGGTCAGCTTAGAATTTTATCAAAGATAACACGCAATCTTAGGCTTTACCCTACCCTATGCATGGTAAATTTCATATTTGATTTTATTTTAATTTGTTTCACTCTTACTTTTTATTGGGGCAATATTCATGCCAACTGTTAATTCATGGCTCCCATTGCTGTAATTTTGTAATGGGTTGGTGGACACATCATAGGAATAGTAAAAATTAAATCCATCCAACTTGGTTCCTACAATGAATCCTAATCTATTAGCTCCTCCTACTTGGTAGGTAACACCACCCAACAATTGCTCATCCAGGAAGGAAACTAAAAGATTCAGATCCGCATGAATATCATCCGGGCCTTGATAAATTCTTTTTAAAACTATCGAGGGTAATATGTTAACGCCATAATCTTCTAGTCCCAAACGGTAGCCGGTCATTAAGGTAAAATATCTGAAAGAGGTTGATTCAGCTTCCTCATCTGATATACTTTGATCGATTCTGGCCCTTACCAAATTGGGAAATGATAATCCAAAGGTAAAATCACCCCCTATATCTCCATACAAACCAAATGTCAGATCAAAATACTGTGCTCCATCTGTTGCATCTTGTAATAAAGCATCATTTAAGTCTAGCTGCTGATTAAGAATCGCAGAACCTGCCAGATTAAACTGGTGATACTCAGTGGATAATCCAAAGCCCAAATTATAATTTTCTGCCTCTATTTGATAGGCGTAAGAGAGCAATACTCTATACCTTCTTGTAGGCCCGAATGTTTCGGCATTGGCCATAAAGCCCAAACCAACTCTATCAGTTGCTTTTCCATTGTAGCTAATGGTATAATTCCGCGGAGCTCCTTCTATACTGGACCACTGGTTCCTATAGTTGATAAACAACTCATGATAATCACTTGCTCCTGTAGCTCCGGGATTGATCAACACAGGGTTCAGCATATATTGAGTGTAGATAGCTTGGTCCTGAGCAGAAACATAAGCCCATGAAGCCAAAAATAATGATAGTGTTATGAATATTTTTTTCATGTCTGATACTTTCTATTTCAGCTTATCGCAAGTTTCTTATTATCGTAACGGTTCCGTTGAAAACTTGTGTTGTGCCGTTATTGAAAGGTACTCTTAGTACCCAAATGTAGGTTCCTTCTTCCAGAGGTTGTCCTGAGTTATCAATACCTTCCCATGTGTTGCTGTAATTCTGCTCTTCATACATCAACTTCCCAAATTTGTCGAACACCTGCAAATCATTATTTCGATCTAAGGCACAGCTTATCACCAATTGATCATTGCGACCATCAGAGTTTGGCGTTATAACCGGAATCCCTTCATAACAATCCATGCCTTGCTCACAATCTGAGATCACATAGCTTTGCATCATTTCACATCCATTCGCATCTCTGACGAAAACCATATTGCTTCCTGCCGGTCTTTCCTCAAAGCGATTTGCAGTGATAAAATTAATACCATCCCAAGAATACAAATAGGGCTCAGTGCCTCCACTTACTGAAGCAATTGCTGAACCATCATCACCGTTAGAACACTCAGTGGCAATACTAATCGTCAGCGCTTCAGGCTCTGTTAGCGTTATACTTTCCATACTTTCTGCTCCGGAGGCATCTGTTACAGTATAACTATAAGAACCAGGACATAAATTTTCTCTTTGGAAAGCAGTGGTCCCATCCGCCCATTCAATGCTGTAGGGTTCATCCCCTCCAAATGCCTGTACTTCAATAAATCCATCACAGGCACCTTCACAACTCACTCCAAATCCATTATACTCTCTTTCAGAGCTGACAGCCACTACTAGCAAGTTCCCATCTGTAACAGGTATAGGACCCGATTGAAAAGAGCAACCGTTCTGGTCTGTTATAGTCACAAAATAAACTCCCGCATTCAATCCACTTAAGTTCTCACTTGTAGACCCATTACTCCAAGAAAACGTATATGGAGGGTTGCCACCTGAAGGGTTCAATGTGATCGCTCCATTGCCTGACCCGTCGTCATTTGTTATAGTCGGATTGACAGTGATCGCGCTAGGACTTCCTACCGTTATTGTTCTCATAACTCGGAATCCTGAACTATTGTCCGTAACAGTCACAGTGCAATCACCGCCCGGCAAGCCACTAGCACTAGAAGATGTAGAACTCGAACAACTCCAATCATATGTAAAATCCCCTGATCCTCCATTTATATTTAAACTAATCGCTCCGTCATTGGCACCATTACAAGATTCATCCGTCACATCAGCCGTTAATTCAAAGCCTAGTAGCACTTCATAAGCCGGTGATACCAGCTCACACCCGGTATCATTATCTGTTATTGTAACCATATAGCTTCCCGGGTCGAGACCACTTGCATCTTGTGTTGTCTGAGCGGGATTGGTACTCCAAGAATAAGAGAAATTCCCACTTCCGCCATTGATAGTAATATTGATACTACCATCTCCCCCATTAATTGCAGGAGAAATATCTACATTAGAAATGCTAAATGTATTTGGACTTAGCACATCAAAGGAGGTTTCAATTGTAAAATCGTTATTATCTGTAACGGTGACTTCATACGTCCCATCGCACAAGTCCATTGGATTTTGCTCATCGTTAGGAATTGAAGTGGGGCCAGTCCAATTAATCACAAAAGGAGACGCCCCTCCATTAATATTCAATTCTATACTTCCATCACATGCATCTGCACATGTTTCGTCTGTTACATCACCATCTACTGAAAAGCCACATACGATATCTACTGTAGACGACCTTACGGCAAATGGGATAGCTGCCCCCGTCGAGTCTAATGCTTCGTATCCGGCAAAATTAGGATTATTCACGACCTGTGTCTCCATAGGGCAAGAACCTATTACTGTAAAGCAATATTCAAATATCGCATCTCCATTAGGAACAGTGACGCCTTCCAAGTCAATACTGTTATCAAACCATACAACCGTTATCACTCCATTAGATGCAGTGGTAGTATTAAAACTTCCGGCAGACAAAAACTCTAGATTGATATTCGATATCGAATCAAACCTTAGTTTAGTTTCATCAAAATTTATTTCATAACTAAATGAAGTGATGCGATCAAAATTCTGAACCGCAACCGGCACACAAACAGATGCATTCTCATTGGTGGTCTGATCTTCCAGAGTAAGTTCCAAACCATCAAATCCTCCACTTCCTTCTATAGTCACAGACCCATCGACTGTGGTAGGATCTACAGCTACAATATTGCCATTGTCATCCACACCTACTTCATTAGGCGTATTGCCATCCACAAAGTTAATTCCACTCGATGCACCATTGGCACCTACTGCGGTAAAGCATATTTCAAATATCGCGCTTCCATTCACACGATTAACAGGACCACTGGAGGAATTCCAAGAAATTCTCACAAAACCAGGATCAGCAGTATTAAAATTGCCTGCGGTTAAACCCGGTAAATTTAAAGCGCTTACTTGTTCGAATGATATCACTGAAGGATCATACTCAATTGTAAGATCAAAGGTTCGTACATCTGTAAAATTGTCCACTGTGATGGGTACACAAACTTCTTCGCCTGCGTTTACTGTAAGATTGGGCGCTCTAAAAGTAACTACACCACCTGTGCCGCCGCAATCCTCTCCATTGATCGATAAGGTGCCCCCTTGAGTGTCCACTGGAGCCTCGATCAGCTCTCCATTGATTCTTCTGTTAAACTCTATCAACAAGGGTCCTATCGGGTCATCCACTCTGAGTGGCCCCTCCTCGCATTCAGCTCCGGTCACATCCAAGACAATGGTAAACAATACAGTGCCATTATCAAGTGTCTGGGGTACCAAGGACGGATGGTTCCAAGAAACTAATATAGAGCCCGGAGCATTATTGACAACTTGCGAAGCTGCTAGTGAAATATCAGAATTCAAGTTTGTCACTGAATTAAAGCTCGCTAAATTTTCGGGCCAAAATACACTAAACTGCATAGTGACCATTTCAGTAAAATTATCGACAGTAACGTCCAATTCTACTGTGCTCCCTGCATCGGCTGCAATATCGTCTACTGACAAGACTACTGTCTGTGCTGAAGCATTATTGATGCCCCACCCCAGTGTCAGTGAGATAAAAAATAGTATGCTAAAAATATTTTTCATAATCCTTTCTTCAATATTCTTCTGCTAATATCAAGAGACGAAGATACAAATGTTCGCTGCATTATACTTTCCTTCTACATTAATATATTTCTTAAAACATATTACAAGCGAAAATCATACCAAAAAAAAGGGTTGTGTTTCCACAACCCTCCATAACCGCATATAAATGCCGTTATTTCTTTACAATTCTTTGATTCCATACCAGCTGACCTTCAGAGTAAATGGCCATTTGGTAAATACCGGGCACCCATTGTGCATCAGTGTTGATTTGTAATTTCTGCTTTCCTCCGGCCCATTCGAAAGATTGCGCATAGGCGCTTCTTCCTGAAATATCCGAAATCATGACTTCATATACACCTGCAGCAGCAACATCAATAGATACATTGATCATCTCTTCAAATGGATTTGGAGCTATCACTGCATCAAATTGGTTGAATAACTCCTGCTGCTTCGTCCTTAAAACAACTTCATACTCCTCTCCTTCTTCAGTATAAACAACAATTTTTAAATCTTCACGCTGCAATAGGCTTTTCCAATCTTCCTCTGAACGGCTATTGTTGTATTCCAGTGTCATTTGGAAGTTACGATCTGCTTTAGTGCTCAATCCTATCCATCTGTTACCACTTTCTTCTACCTTATTAAAGCCATCTGAACTCAAGGCTGAAATAAAGTCACTACTCTTAGCGACGACTTCAAAGGCTGCTATAGACAAATCCTCATTGTCTAAAACTAGGACTAGCTCATTACCAAATTTGCCGTAAGGCTCAACAAAAGCGTTAATTTGATCCTGACTTCTTCCTCTCACACCAGGCACTCCGCTATAATCTATATCGCCAATCTTCACTCCGGTAAAGTCTACATTATTGATAGCTTCTAAGTAGAAGTCCACATATCTCATCTCCGGCAAATTATCAATATCCCCTAGCTTCTCGAATGTGTGTCTCTTATCAATAAACCTCCAAGAGTCATTATTCGGGAATTGATCTATCTTTCTTAATAAGAAGTCTCGGAGGGCTTGATAATCGTAGAAGTTAATGCTTGCATCATTATTAATATCTGCTGCCACATACTGGAATGGGTCATCAAACTCATTTAATTTCAGCATATGTAGCTGCAACAAATACAAGTCGTATGCAGTAACCCCTAACATTGGAGACCAGTTTGATCTTGGCTGTACAATGATACTATCTCCATGCATAGGTCCCGAATAAGGCAAGTTGTATGCTCCGTCGAAATGAGTCATACTGTATGTCCCTTCTCGGATCAACCTGTGATAAAAACTCACTTTTGATTCTGGCACCCCAACTTCATCTGGTGTTACAATTTGTCCCGCGATCATATTGGACGTATCCGGGCAAGTTTCTAAATTATCTTGTATAACAACATAGGTGACACAATAATCTTGATTTCCGGCTTCATCAGTTACCCATATTTCAACTTCGTTAGTACCCAAGTCGTTGCAGGTAAACATTTTGACCTTATCTGTGACATCTGAAGAAAAGGAGTATTCCAGTTTATCCGAAGGTGTGCAATTGTCAAAGCTGCTTGCATTAAACTTCTCCACCTCGACCTCAATGGCGCCTGCGGAAGGCATAACTACAGTAGTAATTCCATGAATACAAACCGGACTAGGCTCCTTACAATCTTCTACAGTGAAGAGGTAACTGCAGGTTTCTTCGTTACCGCAGCCATCTCTGACCTTCCAAAGAATACGGTGGGTTCCAAAAGGTACATATTCATTGAATGATTTAGAGTAGCCGCCATCATCCCATCTTCCTGCAGGGTTATCATTATCAAAGTCCAATAGGTAGGTATAGCTCAAATACTCTTCCGGCGTGCAATCATCCACCCAAGGTTCCAGATGTACGAAGCCGGAACAACCTCTCGTATCGGTTGCACAAATGGTCACATCATCACAACCATCTACGAATACAGGCTTATCAGTGTCTACAACTTTTATAGTCTGAGTGTACTCACATATTTTGTGTTCTCCTTTTTTCCCGTAAGGGTCATGAGCACACCAATCCAAGACTTTCCAAGTTCTCAATATTTTATAACAGAAATCATCAACTACCGGAAAGACCTCATCTTTATAATTGGTAGCAATAAGGGTACCACATCCGGCACCTGGCAAATCAGGACGGCCTGTATGATCAGGATCTGTCATATGCGTTTGACAAGCATTCAGTTCTACATCTTTAGGCCACTTGATATCTTTACAGTTGAGGCCACCTCCATTCGTCACGAAAATTTTCTGAACACACTTAGCTTCTAGTCCTCCCCAGTCTTTGGCTTTAAATGTCCTTTTGATGTAGCCTCCTCCGCATTCTCTAAAATCTTCTACATGCTCAGAGATCACTACCTCATCACAATTATCTTCTGCATATCCATCATACCCTACAAATCTTTCCCCATTCTTTCCGTACACATAAATACGCTTACGCTTGCTTTTATCGTCTACAACTGTTCCAAAAGCAGACAAGTCCCAAATATCTATTGGGTAATCACAATCTATTGTAATATCCGGAGGGCATACAATTTTGGGAGGCAATTTATCTTGTACATGTACATGCACCATACATTCATTCCAATTCCCACTATGGTCATACACTCTTAAAATTACTTGCACCGGATGGCCAATATCTGCACAACAGAATTCTACGTATTTTCTGAATTCAGTATCATCCGCCACGCCATAAGGGCAATGTCCTTTAGACATCCTTCGAACCTTAATATCTTTTACAGAACCACAACTACCGCCATATGAGCCATCATTAAAAGTACTCGCATACACTCTTGCCACACCATTAGATCCCAGAGCTACGACTGTATTTTGATCACAAACAGGTATAGGGCCTGTGCCCCCGCCTTTAACGGTGATGTGCATTGTACAAGACTTAGACTTTCCGCCACATGGATTGGACACTCTGTATGTTGCTACATAGCTACCGGGGCTAAGACCGGATACTACATAAAAACCATTTACTAAGTCGACCCTTCCTCCATTAACGGAAACGGTATAAGATCCGGCATTAGAGCAACCACCACCAATAGTCGGAGGAGGCAATTGAGTTGATGCTTTGCAATCATAGCCTCCTGAAATAGTGATATCATATGGACAAGTAATGGTTGGTGCGCTATTGTCTTCCACCTTAATCACCTGCGTCATTGATATGGATGCTCCGGAAGAGCACCAATCATATACCGTCCAATTTCTGATGACTTTGAAACCACCACCGCATAATGGAAGCTCACTATCAGAAGGAACTGCTGCTAAATCACAATAGGCGCCATTGGGATAAATAGGGCTGCCATCTACTGTGGGAACACCCGTCTCCTCAGGATCTGGATATCCATTACCATTCGTATCCCAGCTACTATTGCTACAACTCAAAGCCGGAGCTTGAATACCATCTAAGCTCTCAGGAAAATCAACATCATTTAAAGAAGCTCTTTGATATTGAATTGTTTGAGTACAAGTGGCACTTTCATTGCCCGCGGCATCCACAGCCTTATAAGTTATGGTTCGAATTGCAGTAAACGTATTGCTACATGGAAGGTCCTGAAAGTTATCGCTAAGGATTACTACCTGCGGATTGGGGTCACAGTTGTCACTTACCAATTGTGGAGGGATCCCACCAGCATTTGCATCTCCGCATATCGCTGTAATCGTGGGCTGACAATCAATGCTGGGCGGCAATCTATCTTCCACATCAATAGATCCCCAAGTAGAGTTCCCGTTCAGGAAGACTCTTACCATAAGTGTCATTCCGATATAAGTTCCATCAACGGTATTGCCTATAGGCAAGCCATTCGGGTCATAAACAGTCACTGTGTAAGGACAGCCTGCTCCCGGATTCTCCAAGATATCATCCGGCTGAATAACCGCTTGGCAATCCGGACCGAGAGCTATTTCGACATTATCATTAGCAACCAATCTGCAATTCTGAGCCTCCATCGTGCTTCCGGCAATAGCAAAAATGGCAAAAATTAGCAACGTATATACTTGCTTCATAAAATTTGTTTTAATCTTAAATAGGCGCTAAACAAATATACGATAGCTATTCGCTGGAGGGTCTAAAAATATAGGGTATTTTTAATATATGTTAAAATTATAATATTTAGCTGACCAAGCCGTGTTTCATCGCTACTTTTATCAGTCCTGCCGTGCTACTCACCTGAAGCTTACGCATAATATTCTTACGATGGACTGATACAGTTTGGTCAGAAATAAATAAGTCTTGAGCAATATCCTTATTGTTCTTGGCAAGAGCAATCTGGTTCAAGATTTCTTTCTCTCTTCTGGTCAACAAATTTTTCAAATAAAAGGGATCTTCTCTATTGAATACCTCCGTCTTTGGAGATCCATTAGAAAGGCCATTTTGAGGGCCAATGCTGACGCACTCACCCATATAGGCCACTCCCTGCATTATTTCTTTTATCCCTTTAGACAAGTCTTCAAAATCAGATTGCTTAAGAATATAGCCATCTGCTCCATTTTGGAAGGCCTCCTTGACAAACCTTGAATCATGGTATTGAGTCAAAACACATATACGCATATGAGGGGCCACTTCTTTTGCGGAAGCGATCAGGTCTATACCGTCTATTCCCGGTAGCTTTAGTTCAGTAATTAATAAATCAACTGCTTGTTGCTTGATACGGTCTATCAGTTTGTCTCCTTGACCTACTGACCATACCGAAGTACATTGCCAATCCTCAGACATTGAGCACAGCTTATACGAAAGTGATTCTGCAAACAACTTTTGCTCATCAGCGATCCCAACTTTAAGCTCCACTTTAGCCATTCTACTTTTCTTCATGATTACAACAATTCGCCTAAGACGATAGAAATCCAACAGTCAAATAAGTGCAGCAATTTACACTTGTTAAAATATTTTTAAAAAAAAGTTGCCACCTTTTTCCGTTTTAATTCGTTACAAAATATAAAATACCTAAATAAAACACTCAATTATTTCTTTTTCGAGGAGAAATGAAACATTATCTTTGGTACACGAAAAGAATACCCATATATGACTCAAAAGAACATTCTACTTACTGTTTTGGCCACTTTTTTCTTTGGCAGCACTTTGCTTCAAAGTCAATCCTTGTTCATTCCTGAGACTGCTGAACAGGTCTCATTTGGCCCTAAAAGCATAGAGCGACCTGATGTTTTCCAAGCTTTTTCCACGAATCATGAAAAATTGGAAAATTATATTTCTGATGCTATAAAATTGAATAAATCCATAGAGCTACCTCTTCCCGATGGTGAGACAGGAATTTTTAGTATTGAATTCTATCCTGTAGCACAAGCCGGTTTTTATGAAAAATTTCCCAATATCTACACCTTTAAGTTGGAACAGACAGATGGAAGCTATAGTGGGTTTGGTGACCTTACGGCAAAAGGGTTTCACGCTTCCCTTCATGGAGATCAGGGACTCTACTATATTGATCCTTCACATTTGGATCTAGATAAAAGACATTATATAGGATATTATGTGAAAAATTATTCAAGAGGTACAGAACAGCCGATTTTCGAATGTGGCACAGAAGAACCTCTTTTAGAGCATGATATTAATCAACCATCGATTGATGACCATCGAACTGTGACTCGCCGATCTGTCCAGGCAGACAGTCTTCCGCTCAGGAGGTACCGCCTTGCCGCCTCTACTACTGCGGAATATTCTCAATTTCATGGCAATACGAAAGAAAGTGTAGCAGATGCTCTTGCAAGTCTGGTGGTAAGGGTAAATGAAATCATGCGAAGAGAATACTCCATTGAATATATTCTCATTGAAAATACCGACACACTGTTCTTTTTTGACAGAAACAATGATGGCTACACCAATGGGAATACACAAGCACTAATCAATGAAGGTGCCGGAATCATAAACAGCAGAATATTCGTCAATGACTACGATATAGGACATGTTTTTTGTACTAATGCCGGAGGTTTAGCCCAGGTATCCTCTATTTGCTCAAGAAGCGGTAAAGCTAGAGGAGTATCCTGCAGCTTTAGTCCTATTGGAGACGGTTTCTATGTCTCAATTGTATGTCACGAGTTTGGGCACCAGATGGGTTCTAGGCACTCATTTAATTTCTGCCGCGGTCAAAATGAAAGCTTGGCGAAAGGATACGAACCAGGCAGTGGAAGCACGATTATGGCCTATGCCGGATTATGCGGAAGCAGAAACACACAAAATTTTACAGACCCCTATTACAACATCGGGTCAATAGAGAGTATAATAGGATATATGCATGATAATTTCGGCTCTAATTGTGCTGAAATTATTGAGCGTGACAATACGCCCCCATCCGTTACATTAAATTATGAAGATGGTTTTTATATACCTATTTCTACACCTTTTGAATTAATTGGTTCTGCTGAAGATGCACAAACTGATGAATTATTTTATTGCTGGGAACAGCATGATGCAGGCTTGACCAATTGTGAGCCGGGACAAGCAACTGGCAATTGCCCTTTATTTAGAAGTTTACCTCCTACCCGAGACTCTATAAGAGTATTTCCAGAAATTTCTGACATCGTACAAGGTAGAACAGATCGATGGGAGCAATTACCAGATTACTCCAGAAGTTTAGAATTTGCGCTCACTGTGAGAGACTGGGACCCGGAAGGTGGAGCCTTAGCTTGGGATTTTGTACAGTTTAATGCTACTGAAAATGCAGGCCCCTTTGATGTGGGCAGACTGGGAGGGTCCTATGAGGTGGGAGAGCAAGTTGAGCTTACATGGGATGTTGCCAATACAGATCAAGACCCTGTCAATTGTAAATTTGTAGATATTTACCTATCAACAGATGGTGGTTTTAACTATCCCCACTTAATAGCATCAGGAATCCCCAATACCGGAGCAGTAAAGTTAAACATGCCCAATATTCCAACCAATAGCGGAAAGCTTAAGGTCAAGGCTAGTAACAATATATTCTTTGATATTTCGGAAGGTGAGTTCAATATTGAGACTCCAACAGGTCCGGGTTTCTTAGCCAATTTAGCACCATTTGCTACGCAAGTATGCCTTCCTGCGACAGGTAATTTCAATATTATCACTGAAGGATATTTGAATTTTTCAGAAGATATCTTTGTCGCAGAATTGATTGGTCTTCCCGCAGGGGCGACTTACTCTACGGACGTACCCTCTGTTCAAGCCGGAGAGGAAATGACTCTGTTTGTCGATTTCAATGATAATATTCAGGAAGGCATTTATGACTTTGAGATCCTCCTGACGAGTGCGACAGAAGACAGCCTATTTCTTCCGGCGAGAGCGACTGTAGTCTCCAATAATTTTGATGGTTTAATTGGGGTGCAACCCATACAGAATCAAGATAATGTTTCTGAGCTACCCACCTTCAAATGGATATCTGTAGAGGATGCAAACAGCTATACAGTAGAAGTTGCTACTTCACCTGTCTTTAAAGAAGAGAATCTCGTTACCCGTTTATCAAATATTACCTCAGATAGCCTAATGCTAAGCGAGCTTTTACCTAAAAACACCCTTCTCTACTGGAGAGTGATTCCGGAAAATGAATGTGGGATGGGAACCCCTTCTCCGATCAATGTATTCCATACCGAAGTGCAGGATTGTAAAAACTATACATCCATAGATGTTCCTCGCATCATTACCACCAGTGGAAGTGCACGCACTTCTTCTGAGATCGTCATAGAAGATGATGGAATAGTAGCAGATGTAAATGTGGTCAATCTGAGAGGCGGACATCAATATATCGGAGAGCTCATTGCAGAAATAGAAAGTCCGGCAGGGACAAAAGTGGCCTTATTTGATGAAGATTGTTTTAACAATCAGGACTTCAGAGTGACGTTTGATGATGAAGCAGCTGTAGACCTCACCTGCCCTCTTAATCAAGGCCTAACAAATCGTCCCAAAGGTGCACTGGCTGATTTTATTGGAGAGAGTACAAGAGGAACTTGGAAAATCAATTTGTCTGACAACACACCCGGTTTTGGCGGAGAGCTGCAAGGATGGGGGCTT
>JAOXNT010182512.1:6790-56338 GCA_028565815.1 Cletocamptus dominicanus | reverse complement strand
AAAGTGGGGCGAGAGCCATGAAAGGGCTTAACACACTACAAACCGCGCGAGATTTGCGTAGAGCATGTCTTTCTTAGGTGTTTGAAAGAGAAGACGCATCTTTAAATTATATCCTGTGTTAAAAAGTGTTTTTTGCTCAAGTGTATTGGTTTCAAGTATGAAGTCATAAATAAGTAAATTAGAATTTATCAAAATAAGGGTTGAAACGTATCCCAATAATCGATTTAAATAAAAATTGTTTGGTTTGCATTATGTCTGTGGAGATGGTAACGTTTCTGTGAAAAAGTGAAAGGAATATATGTTATGAGCATCGCAACTTGGGCGGGTTCTTCAGTAGGTAAAAAATGGATTACCGGAATATCCGGTGTGATTTTAGTTTTGTTTTTGGTAGGACATTTGGTGGGTAATCTAACCTTATTTATGGGGGCAGACGCCTTTAATGGTTATGCTTATTTTTTGGAACATTTGGCACACGGTAAATTTTTGATTGCCTTTGAAGTAGTGATGTCTTTGGTCGTTCTAGGACACATTGTCTATGGTATTCAGGTTCGCAATAGTAAAAAATCTGCTCGAAAGGTTGATTATTACAAACAGGCAGATGCTGGGGGTAGAAGCCGTAAAACCTTTGCATCTTTAAATATGCTTGTAACCGGTGTGGTTTTGTTGGTGTTTATTGTCCTGCACATTAAACATTTTAAATTTGGTGATGCCTCCATTGTGGTTGTTGACGGTAAAGAAATGCGAGATATTTACACCTTGGTTATTAATGCTTTTCAGGATCTACCTTTTGTGTTATTTTATGTTCTTTCTATGGCTTTTTTGGGTATGCACTTGATGCATGGTGTCTGGAGTGCCCTGCAATCTTTGGGGGCAACCCGACCCGACTTGCAAGACGCTTTGTATTGGGGAGGTCGTGTTTTTGGCGCCTTGTTGGCATTTGGTTTCCTTCTCTTACCTGTTATTGTGTACCTTTTTTATGAACCCATTGTATAGTGGAACGACATTATGATTACAGAACCTACTCATCCCGCACTTGATGCCCGTATTCCTGAAGGGGAACTGTCGGAAAAGTGGACGCAGTATAAATCCCGTATTTCGTTGGTTAGCCCGGCGAATAAACGAAAGCACGAGGTCATCGTGGTGGGTACAGGACTCGCAGGAGCCTCTGCCGCTGCTTCTCTCGGGGAGCTTGGATATAAAGTCAAATCGTTTTGTATTCAGGATTCGCCACGTAGAGCACATAGTGTAGCTGCTCAAGGGGGCATTAATGCTGCAAAAAACTATCAAAATGATGGTGATAGTATCTGGCGTCTTTTTTATGATACCATCAAGGGAGGCGATTTTCGCTCCCGGGAAGCAAATGTACACCGTTTAGCTGAAGTCAGTAACAACATTATTGATCAATGTGTTGCCCAAGGGGTGCCATTTGCTCGTGAATATGGGGGCTTGTTAGATAACCGTTCCTTTGGGGGTGCACAAGTTAAGCGCACATTTTATGCACGAGGTCAAACTGGGCAGCAGTTGTTGTTGGGTGCTTATGGTGCCTTGATGAAAGAAGTTGAAAAGGGTTCGGTGGAGATATTTCCTCGTCATGAAATGCTTGACCTGATTGTGGTTAATGGTGTTGCCAGAGGTATTGTTACGCGTAACTTGGTTACGGGTGAGATAAAGCCTCATCTGGCGGATGCTGTTTTATTGTGTACGGGCGGTTACTCTACGGTTTTTTACCTTTCAACGAATGCGGTAAATTGTAATCCTACAGCTGCATGGCGTTGCTTTCGTAGGGGGGCCTTTTTTGCCAACCCTTGTTTTACCCAAATTCATCCAACCTGCATACCAAGAATGGGGGAGTTGCAATCTAAACTGACCTTGATGAGCGAAAGTTTGCGGAATGATGGGCGGGTATGGGTGCCCAAAAATAAAGGGGATCAACGACCACCAAGTCAAATACCAGAAGAGGAACGTGATTACTACTTGGAGCGAAAATATCCTGCGTTTGGCAACTTGGTACCTCGTGATATTGCCTCAAGAAGCGCTAAGGAGATGTGTGATGAAGGGTTTGGGGTAGGACCTACCGGATATGCGGTATATCTCGATTTTGCTGATGCTATTAAACAATTCGGTAAAGAGGTTATCAAGGCACGGTATGGAAACTTGTTTGATATGTATGAAGAAATTACCGCTGACGATCCTTACGAAACACCTATGATGATATATCCTGCTCCTCACTATACGATGGGAGGGCTATGGGTCGATTATAATTTGATGACCACCATCCCTGGATTGTTTGCTCTGGGGGAATGCAACTTTTCAGATCATGGGGCGAACCGCTTGGGTGCTTCTGCCTTGATGCAAGGTTTAGCGGATGGCTATTTTGTTATTCCTTACACACTGGGGGGGTATATCGCTAATCAGAAAATTGAACCCATTGATGAAGACCATGAAGCGGTAAAAAAGACCCTGGGGGAGGTCGAGGAGCAAATCAATCGTCTTACATCGATGAAAGGAAATAAAACACCTGATGAACTTCATCGCGAATTAGGAAAGATGATGTGGGATGAGGTAGGGATGGCCCGGAGCGAAGAAGGGCTTAAACGCGTAATTGAACGGATACCTGAAATACGTGAGACCTTTTATAATGATTTGCACATCGCAGGTAAACCAGATGAGTACAATAAAGAATTAGAAAAAGCTGGAAGGCTCGCTGATTTTCTGGATTTAGGGGAACTTATGGCACGCGATGCACTCAGCCGAAATGAGTCTTGTGGAGGACATTTCCGCATGGAATCCCAGACCGAAGAAGGGGAAGCCCTGAGGAATGATGAAGAATATACCTATGTGGCGGCTTGGGAATGGAAAGGCCCCTTTGAACCACCAGTACTCCACAAAGAACCTTTAAATTATCAAAACGTGACCCCGTCTACCCGGAGCTATAAATAAGGAACAACCCATGAGCAGCAAAAATATGAAGTTAAACTTGTTGATATGGAAGCAACCCTCACCGGAAGTTGAAGGACGAATGATGCCTTATACGGTAGAGGACGTGGCACCAGAAATGTCTTTTTTGGAAATGTTGGATATTCTTAATGAACAACTCCTTAAAAAAGGTGAAGAGCCAATCGCTTTTGAAAGCGATTGTCGTGAAGGGATCTGTGGTAATTGTGGTTTGGTGATTGATGGTGTTGCCCATGGCCCGAAAGCGGCATGCACCACCTGTGAAATTCGGATGCGACAGTTCAAAGATGGGGATACCATTACTGTGGAGCCATTTCGTGCCACCGCTTTCCCAGTGATTAAAGACTTAGTCGTGAATCGATCATCGTTTGACCGCATCATTGCTAAGGGGGGATATGTCTCTGTTAGAACGGGATCTGCACCAGACGCAAATTTAATGCCAGTACCTAAAAATGATGCTGAGAGTGCCATGGATGCTGCAACATGTATCGGTTGTGGTGCCTGTGTAGCAGCTTGTCCCAATGCTTCCGCTTCTCTGTTTGTAAGTGCTAAGATCACTCAATACAGCTACTTGCCCCAAGGTCATGCTGAAGGAAAACGACGTGTGCTTGGTATGATCACGCAAATGGATGACGAAGGGTTTGGAGATTGCTCCAATCATGGAGAATGCGAAGCGGTATGTCCTAAGGAAATTTCCATACACCATATTGCTCGCATGAGAAAGTTACACATGCAAGCAGCCTGTGCTGGGGTTTAAGGTCTTGTTAATTTAAGGCCTAGGAAGATATTATTCATCCAGTTGGTCGTGAGGCAGTTTTCGATACAAGGTAGCTAGGCTTACCTTGAGAGCTTTGGCGGCCAGTTCTTTATCCCCTTCAAAACTTTCCAATGCGGAATTGATATAGGTTTCTTCAAGGCGTCGAATATACGTTTTGAGCGGGGTTCCATCAAAACTTTCACGAATAACTCTTTTTTGGACGAAGGGTGCCGAAGGTTCTTCTGGTATGACAAGATCTTTGGTCACTTTAGGAGGAAGGTCTTCGAGGCGAATAACTTTATTATGGCAAAAGGTGGCAGCATGTCGAATTGCATTTTCTAATTCGCGTACATTACCAGGCCAGTTATATTCTTCCAGGGCCTGTTGAACTTCAGAGGATACTTCAGGCATTTCTTGAACGCGACCATAGATCTTTTTTAACACATAAAAAGCCAAAGGCAGTATATCTTCTTTGCGTTCACGCAAGGGGGCAATGTGTAACGGAATAACACTAAGCCGATAGTATAAGTCTTCTCTAAATTTACCTTCTGCAATTTGCTGTTCTAGATTTTCGTTTGAAGCTGCAAGCACACGAACGTCTACGGTGATGGTCTGGTTTCCACCCACTTTGCGAACTTGACTTTCTTGTAACACTCGCAGCAGTTTTCCTTGAAGATTGAGGGGCATGGAGCCAATTTCATCAAGTAGGATGGTACCGCCATCGGCTTCTTCAAAAAGCCCAATTTTGTCACTGCTTGCACCAGTAAAGGCTCCTTTAACATGACCAAAGAGTTCGGATTCAAGCAAGTTTTCAGGTAAAGCCGCACAATTAATGGGAACAAAGTTTTCGTTTTTTCGGACACTGTATTCATGAATGGCTTTGGCAACCACTTCTTTACCAACCCCACTTTCGCCCGAGATCAATACCGTTTGGTCTGTTGGGGCAACGCGTCGAACCATATCCAGCAATTTTCGCATTGCTGGACTTTCAGCAACCATATTGCCTCCTGATAGGTGGGCACTTAGTTGTTCTTTTAAGGTTATATTCTCGGTGATTAAACCCTGATATTCAAGAGCTCGCTTAACCGTCATAAGCAACTCATCAATTTTGAAGGGTTTGGTAATATAATCGTAGGCGCCTTTTTTCATGGCATCCACGGCACTTTCAACGCTCCCGTGGGCGGTAAGAATAATGACCGCCATATTAGGGTACATTTCTTTTGCTTTTTGTAGCACTTCCAACCCGTTCATGGCTTCCATTTTCAGGTCACAAATCATGAGGTTAAAATCTTGTCGTTGAAGCAATTCCAGCGCTTTTGCCCCACCCATAGCCGACGTGGTGTTGTATTCTTGCTTTTTTAAAATAGAAAAGAGCAAGTTTAACACTGCCGGTTCGTCATCAACTAATAAAATATCTGCCATATTCTTCTTATATATGAGAATCAGGACGCATTTCAACTCTTTTTTGAAAATAAATTACATTTTGAACGTATTATGATCATGTGCAAGAGGATGGGCGCGGTCATAAACTTGTTTTAATCGGGTTAGCGAGACATGGGTGTAGATTTGAGTGGTGGAAAGGTTGGCGTGACCCAGGAGTTCCTGAACGCTTCGCAAATCTGCACCGGCGTCTAGCAGGTGTGTAGCAAATGAATGACGTAGACTGTGGGGGCTTAGACTTGGGTCTAAACCGGCAATAAGAAGGTATTTTTGGAACATGCGTTGTACCGAACGTCCAGTAAGCTTTTTCCCATGTTTATTTAGAAATAACACAGTAGCGTTTGGTTTTGTTTGTTGGTTCTGGTATTCTTTTTTTTGTTTTTCATGTGCGATTAGGGCCTTTATTGCGGGGGTGCCCATGGGGCAAAGTCGTTCTTTTTTGCCTTTTCCCTGTACTTGTATAAGTCCACCAATCAGGTCCGTTTTTTGAGGGGTCAAGCCAACCAGTTCACTTAGCCGAATACCCGTGCTGTAGAGTAGTTCAAGAATCGCGATATCTCTTAACATGGCATATAATCTCCACGTGTTATTACCGCGGGTATAGTATCCGTTACCGTCTTTCCCTAAAGGGGCTTCTAATAATGTTGTCACCTGTTTCGGGGTAAGCAGGTGGGGTAGTGTTTTTGCTTTTTTGGGCAGAGGTAAGGTGGCAAAAGGGTTTTGGGTAGCGGAACCTTCGCGTATCAAGTATTTATAAAAGCTTCGCAAGGCAGATAGTTTACGACTTACGGAAGCGGGTTGGCATCCTCGATGGCTAAGGTCTGCCAAGTAGTGACGCGCCATAGGACGGGTTATGGTTTCCCAGGGATAGGGTGGTTTTTCTTTTGTAAAAGAACTATGGATAAACTGATGAAGGTCTATCAGGTAACTTTTGCAGGTATGTTCGGAAGCATCTTTTTCGGCCTCTAGGTAGCGGATGTACCTTGAAATGCTGGGGTCTAAATCTGACATGTTACAGTTGTAGTCTTCGACCACCGTCCACGGGCAAGGTTGCTCCTGTCATGTAGGGCTGTTCTAAAATGTAGTGGATCGCTTGGTAGATATGTTCGGGGCTTCCTTCTTTTTTTAGAGGCGTTTGTGAGATGACTTTTTCACGGTATTCTGTGGTGTGACTATCCATAAATAAAACTGGACCAGGTGCAATGGCATTTACTTTTACACGGGGCGCCCATTTTTTTGCAAGGGATTGGGTGAGGGCTTGTAATCCTGCTTTGGTCGCACAGTAGGTTTCATGTTCTGCGGTTGGGCGTTCTGCGTAAATATCCGTAATATGGATAATGTCTGCTGGGGTAGATTGTTGTAAGAGAGGCAAGCATGCTCTTGAGAGGTGATACGGAGCTCGTAAGTGAACCTGATAAAATTGATCAAACTGCTGTAAGGCATGGGAGATATTGTGCTCATCCGTAGTTTCATAAAGTGAGGCATTGTGAATGATTGCACGTAGGCCCTTGGTTTGTTTGTAGATATTGTTGATCAGATCATCTACACTGTCCTCCTTGGTGAAGTCGGCTTGTAGTCCTAGAATGCCTTTGGGTAGTTCGCAAGGTGTTCGGTAATGAACCATAACATCATACCCTTGTTCTTTTAATTTTTGGGCACAATGTAGCCCAATACGTCGGGCTCCTCCGGTGATAAGAATAGGATAACTCATGGTTGCACTTGAGGTTATTTTTGTACAAGCATCAAGATCAAAATGATGAACTCATGTGGTCCCATAGTATTGATGTCAGATTTCGGGAGTTGCGATGAATACGTTGCCTCCATGAAGGGGGTGTTGTGTCGTTATGCATCGGGCGTGCCACAGGTGGATGCAACTCATGATATTCCACGGCATGATATTGAAACCGGAGCATGGATTTTACATCAATATGCACGTTGGTTTCCGCCTAAGAGTATTCATGTTGCCGTGGTAGACCCTGGAGTGGGGAGTGACCGGGCAGGCGTGCTATTGGAAACAGATCGGGGTTTTTTTATCGGACCAGATAATGGCTTGATGAGTTGGGTGTTACATGAAGGAGGGGTCATCCGCAAGGGGGTTATTCGTTCGGAAATTTTTCTTCCAGATGGTAAAAGTCATACGTTTCATGGGCGAGATGTTTTTTGTTATGCGGCAGCCTTGTTGGCGACAGGGACTTGCTTTGATGACATTGCATTAGAAACAGACTCGATTGAAAGGTTTTCAAAAGACAAATTGGAACCAGTTCCAATTGAGGGTGGCGGGCAAGGTTCCCTTATTCATGTGGATCATTTTGGTAACTGTATCACCAATATTCCTGCACGTTATTTACAGAGCTGTACCAAGGTTCAGGTGGGCGCACATGAATTTACAACCATTTATAACACCTTTTCAGACGTTGCTCCTGGTAAGGCCGTAGCGTTTGTGGGCTCACACGGGATGTTAGAAATTGCCGTGAATCAGGGGAATGCAGCCCGTATGTTACGGTTAGCAAAGGGAGGAAAGGTGTATTTTTTTAGAAAACATAACTTAACCATACATGAGGAAGGACAAGAAAATGAATCAACGACCTGAACAACATCCCGCCTGGAAGGCTTTAGCCCATCATTACGAGGAAATAAGCTCGGTCCATCTCAGAGACCTCTTTAACGATGAAAAAAGAAGTGAGCGGTTTACGTTACATGTTGATGGTGTGATGGCAGACTTGTCCAAGCATCGGATCACTGAAAAAACAATCGAACTATTGGTACAATTAGCAGAAGAATCAGGGTTGCGACATGAAATCGAACGCATGTTTAACGGTGAGCGCATTAACGAAACGGAGGATCGAGCGGTCTTACACACGGCATTAAGGGCGCCGAAAGATACAACTGTGCTGGTTGATGGTCAAAATGTGATGCCAGAGGTACATGCCGTACTAGATAAAATGTCGACCTTTTCAGATAGGGTTCGATCGGGGGAATGGAAGGGTTATACCGGAAAACCGATAACCAAAATCGTAAACATAGGCATAGGTGGTTCAGACTTGGGTCCTGCCATGGCCTACAGAGCGCTACGACCTTTTTCGCAACGTAATCTAGAGGTTGATTATGTTTCTAATGTAGATGGAACACATTTGGCAGAAACCCTGCGAACAAGTGATCCAGAAACAACGTTGTTTATCATTTGTTCTAAAACCTTCACCACCCAAGAAACATTGGCAAATGCTCAAAGCGCACGTGCCTGGCTATTGGATCATCTTAAGGACCGCCAGGCAGTAGCAAAACATTTTGTGGCGGTATCGACCAATGCAAAAGAAGTAGAAGCGTTTGGAATTGATCCTGAAAATATGTTTGTTTTTTGGGATTGGGTTGGGGGGCGTTACTCCCTCTGTTCAGCAATAGGGCTTTCATTGATGCTGGCCATAGGTCCTGCCCATTTTAGAGAAATGTTGTCTGGGTTTCATGCTATGGACCAACATTTTCGCACCGCACCATTTGAGGAAAATCTACCGGCATTGCTTGGGTTGATCGGCGTTTGGTATCATAATTTCTTTGATGTTTCTTCCTATGCCATTTTGCCATACGATCAATACCTCGATCGCTTGCCGGCATATTTACAACAAGGTGACATGGAGTCCAATGGCAAGCGTACTCATAAAGATGGTTCTGAAGTTGCTATTCGCACCGGACCCATCATATGGGGAGAGCCGGGCACCAATGGGCAACATGCCTTTTATCAACTGATTCATCAAGGCACTCAGCTTATTCCTGCGGATTTTATTGGTTTTGCACAGTCTCATAACCCATTGGCAGATCAGCATGATAAACTCATGGCAAATTATATAGCGCAAACCGAAGCATTGGCCTTTGGAAAAACAGCCGAAGAGGTGCGTGCAGAGGGTGTGTCAGAACAACTTATTCCCCACAAAACCTTTCCGGGCAATATTCCAACCTCTAGTATCCTAGCAAAAAAATTGACTCCTTTTGTACTCGGGCAACTCGTAGCGATGTATGAGCACAAAATATTTACCCAAGGTGTGATATGGAATGTATATAGTTTTGATCAATGGGGGGTAGAATTAGGGAAAGTGCTGGCAAAGAAAATCCTTGCGGAAATGGATCAAGGAAGCGTGGATGATGCTCATGATGGCTCAACTCGGGGCTTATTAAAGTACTATCTCGAATGGAAGTGATGAAATGAAATTAAAGTGTGCAGCAATATGGCTGATGTGTTCTTGGTTTAGCCCGTTTTTTTGCAAGGGAGAAAAAACCCCTTCGGAAATCAACGATATGCTGGGCAAGGTTTCACAGCAGATCCACCTGTCACTGATGATTCAATCGCGACCTTGGATTGATGTAATCCATTCATCCAAGCTTACCGAAAACAAGACGTATGATGCGCTCACCCATTTACATCTAGCGGGTAAGGCACGAGCCCAGTTTCCGGAGCTCCAAAATTATGCTGCGCGAGATCTCGAAACAGGATTGATACGATTCCGTTTATTACCCTCCAACCGTTTGTATCTAGAGGAGATAGAACATTTTCATACGAAACTAGCAACCTTCATAGACCAGGGTTTTGTGATGCGGTGTTTTAATCGCCATGATGATACAAAAATTGGTTACACCATCTTTCAAAAAGATGCCAAAAAGAAGGTGATTCATCAGTTAGATTTTGATTCTGCAGAAAAGGTGTTAGATGGCGTATTGGAAGACTTACCCATGGGTAGCAATACCTGCCTCGTGATTTATAACCATGAGAACGAAATCATGTACCGCCATGGAAATAAAGAAATGCAGCCGATTTCGTTGGCACTGTTGAAAAACGAACGCATTCCTCTTGCTACCTTGGAGCATGCTCGGCAGGTTTTAAACAAGGATCCTTTTGGTACCCTCGATGTAACCACGTTAAATCAAGGCCAAGTCTTAACCTATCGTATGGGCTGGCGCCATCATTTTCAAGGGGATCATTGTCAGCAAACCTTGGTTTATCTAGAAAAAAATGCACCGCATCCCCATACGGTGTCTACCAATGCCATTACCGGCACCTATCGTGATCCGGAAAAGCCAGATCTTGCGGTTGGGGTACTTCAAGAAGGGGAGTGGTTGATGTTAGATTATGCCAGTGCTTCGTTATCTTTTACGGTAGCGGGCAAACTCATCGACCATGATTTTCTTGCGGACGTATTGGTCCGTTCTGAGCCTACTGTAACCTTGCAATCCTGTAGTTTTGTTTGGAACAAAACAAAAAGAGAAATAAGTCTGAAGATGTATTTTGAACAGCCTGAAACAGGATTCAGATATATAAGAGCAAAGCTGAGGAAGGAGCTCCCTCCTCCTCAGCCTGAGATGCTGGAAACAAACGAGGCGCCGTTTGACTTACAAGGTTAGCAGCTAGCCAATTCTTCGGAAAGCTCTTCTGCAAGTTCCTCGGCAGCTTCCAAGGCCATTTCTTTGCGTTCTTTGGCGTCTCTGAACAAGGCTTCATCTTGACCGTCGGCCCAAGCCAAACTGATGTCGTTAACACCAATATCTTTAAAGGCATTGAAAATTTCACGGGTTAACGCATCACGATCGTCGTCTTCCATGAACGAATCGGCGGAAGAGACCAATAAAACCAATCGTTTAATTTTGTGTTTTAATTTTGGGTCGCCTCCTTTGCGGGGTTCATAAAGAAGCCCAGGAGAGAGTACATGCTCTAGCCATGTTTTCATAATGCCAGGAACCCCATAATGCCACATGGGCATGGTGAGAACCAGTACATCGGCATCGGTTACCATTTTAGCTTGGGTAAAAGCATATTCGGATGCGGCTTTTTCCTCTTTGGTGGGCACATAGCCATCAATGCTAATCGGATACCAGAAGTTTCGGTATTCTTGGTAGGAGTATGGCGGAGGTTGCTCCATATAGAGGTCTACATTTTCCATTTCCGCATCCGGGTTGGATGTAACCAGCTTCGTGAAAAAAGCAGCGGCTAACTGTTTAGAAACAGCCTCTTCGGTGGGCTTCGGATTTGCGCATATGTGTAAAACCTTCATAATTTTCTCCTGATAATTTATATTGTGGGGGGGGATGTATCCCATCTCTTACGCCGTTGCAACCTAAATTTACATTGTAAGACAAGGTTTGCAAGGGATGTTTTACAAGGAATGTATTACAAATGGTACATCCAGGGTTCACTGGTTTCAAGGGTGGAAGAAACCAAACGATCCATATACATGCCCATGAGCCGACTATAGTCTGCATCTTGCCCCATGAGCGCCAATTGCTTATGGACCAAACGCAATCCTGCTTCTTCTGATTCCGCTTCTAGGGCAGAAGAGGGGCGATCTTTAGGGTCTGGTTGTATAAAGCGTCTTAAAACACTTACAAACTCTTCATTCACCAATATGTAATCGGGCAGAAATTCCTCTAATCGGTTTGCGAGCTGGCGTTTTTCAGCCATAAGTTCTTCGGTAGAGCCCTGGGCGTTGAAAGGCAGGCTGCCGGTTAAGATTTCTAAACCAATCAACCCTACACTAAAAAGGTCTGATTGAATGGTCGCTGCCTGGTGTTCATGTATTTCAGGGGCCATGTATAAAGGGGTTCCAAATAACATACTGGGGCGCTCGTTGAGCTTCACGGCTCTGCCAAAGTCAACCAGTTTCACATAACCAAGTCGGTTAATCATAATGTTGGCAGGCTTTAAGTCGCTATGAACAAAACCCACATCGTGAAGGGTTTCGATACCCTTTAGCATCATGCGTAACATATAAATCGCAACTCCTGGTTGAAAGCAAAAGGACCTGTCATCAAATTTGAACAGGCTAGATTCATACACAGACCATTCATCGGGTTCACAAATTTTCCGTACCTTTTCTAAGTGCCAGGGCTTGAGCAACTTTCTCAAATCATATCCCACAACGTGTTCCATTTGCACATAGCCCACACCATTTACTTCGTCATAGGTATCCAAACCAACAAGGTGAGGGCTACGAATAGGTTGAAGTGCGGAAACTTGTTCAGCAATTCTGCCCATATCTGTCCAATAGAGTTTAGCATTGCGATAAATTCCCGGATCAAAAACTTTAATGGCATGGTGGGTCAAACAGCCTCGCCCACCTTGTCGAGACCCTTCAAAAACGGTGCCCTGGCGTCCTTGCCCAAGTTCATCATGTAAGGTATAAGCAACCGGAAAAAAAATGGCTTTATCTGAAAGTAGTTGAATGTAATTCTTCATCAGCCGCTCACGAACACGGCCTATATTGGGACTATGATCTTGGATCGCTTGTTGTTGAATTTCGCTCAGGCTAGTAGGATCTTTGCCCATCGCAATGGTTTCATCCCAATTCATATTCGTTTTATCATCATTCATTATTAATTGAGAATAGCCTAACCCTTGAAATTAAACAAACTTAAAATCTTTTATTCCATCAGGACCTGTGTATACTAAGGGTGTGAGGACGTATATACAAACAGGTGTTTTTCTATGCTTAGCGTGGGCAAGCATGGCTGGTCCTGTGTCGTCGTTGCTCCACAAACCACCTGCTTTGCCGTTAGAACATGAAGAGCAATATGATGCTACCGCTTGGTATAAATTAGCATCTGAGTGGCTAGGGCTACCTTTAAGCACCTTACAAAGTCAACCCGATGGATTATGGGATACGGCCGTTCAGATGGAAGACGATCCTCTAAAGCTATGGAAAGAAATTACCCGTGATGGAGAACAAGAGGTAAGTCACTTCAGTCGTCAAGCATCGCTACCTCCTTTTCTTGAGGTCAGGTTAAAAAAGAGACTTAAGGCCATATCCGCTAAGTTTATGTTTGCTCCCCCTGACTTACTCATCACCCGGATGGAAAAAGAACGCAGTTTCTGGCGATCGTTGGAAGTCGATTCTTATCGGTTACTTTTTGGCATTTATCATGCAAGCGAAGCGAGTTTAACCCTTTATCACATCCAGGTTAAACAACATCAAGTTGTGGCGGTAACAGAAATTACCAGCCCGGATGGAAAAGCCTTCAATGCCCGTGAATACCTACCCCAGTTGGATGATAAAGATTTCACCATAGAAGGGTTATTTAACTTAGCCAGAGATGTACTCAATAGCGAAGCTGCTCAGGCTCGTATTGCTTACCATCCATTGTGGGGTATCCCTACTCAAATAGAAGTAGACCACACATCCTTGCTTGAAGGTGATGAAGTTTTCTATCGGCTTTTTGCGATTACCCCTGAAAAATAGAGGTTTACGCGTCACTAGGGCCAATCGCTGGAGGGAACCATAAAAGAGCCTCGCGAATCAACGGCCAATTTCCAATACAGCGGCGCTGCCGAAGGGTCTCCTTCCATAGGAAAAAGAAAAATATTGATGGGCACACGTGCAGGTCTAGCCGCAATGCCGCCCTTAAAGTAAGTTAATCTTTGTTGACCACTTACCGTACCTTTGCCTCTTTTCTTAAGAAAGGTGGGTAAGCCATCGGCAATCAAAAAGATGGTATCCGGCATAGGAGAAAGATTTTTGGCGGCTTCAAAGGCTAAATAAAGGCTGCTTCCTCCCTCAGGAGTCACCTGCTCACGTAAGCGGGAAACCATATCATTAAGCAAGGTGGGATTCGAGCCATCGAGCCAGTCCCCTGTTTCAGGTTCAAGGACAGGTGTTACCAAGTCGGCATAGGTTAGTACTTGCAGAAAAGCCCCTTGCGGTAATTGGGTTGTGATCCAATCAACCGTGGATACCGCACGTTGCCACTTAGGCGTATTTCTGCGGGTAGCTGCTGGTTGGTCTCGCAGAGAGACGGCTTCGCTTAGCTTTTCTGAAGTCATGCTCGCAGAAGCGTCTACCAGAATTAAGATGTGCTTTCCTCGAACACGTAATCCCGTAAGATATTGCCGATTGCCGTCACCTTCAAAAGAACGCGTTTGTTGTCCTTTATCATCATTTTCTTCGCTACCTGCTTGTAACCGTCGGGTTTCTTCTTCCAAAGATTTAATATCTGCTTTCAGTTTGTTTACATGTTCTTTGGTTGCCAGAGATTGTTTTTGGAATTCAGCGACCGCCACTTTTTGGGTTTCAATCTGAGCAATAAGCCGGGAAGCTTCGCCATGGGCCTCGGTAACCGCTTCCTTTTTTTCCTCTAGGCTATTTTTAAGTTCGACCAACCCTTGTTGACCTTCCAAGACTTCAAACGCTAGCATGTCGGCTTCGGCCTTGAGGTCTTTAAGCTCTTCTTCTCGTACGACGTTACTTCTGGCATTGATGATGACAAACAATAAGATCACCGCGCCAAAGCCACAACAAATACAGTCCAGAAAACTAAGACTGAACACTTCGATTTTGCGCCGCTTTGCTCCCATGATCTCAGCCTGAAAAACGCAAGGTTTCCCCTGCAATTTTGAGTTCGTCTCCCGGGTTGATTTGTATCTTCCCAGCAACCCTTTGCCCATTAAGTTCTGCTTCCCCGGTCAGCGAAACATGTATGGTGGGAGATGTTGTGGTTATGGCATTGGTTTTTTGATTGTTGGAAACCGGCAAGCTTGTTAGGTAGCGGACCTCCCGTTCGACCGACAAGTTCAGCTCCGGAAGCCGCTTATGAAGTGCAGTCACAGGGTCGTTCTCCTCACACCAATGAACATCGAATCGATCCATCAAATAATCCCGCAAGCCAGGAAGCAACGCGAATTTATCATCCACAATCCATGGTTCAGGAAGCGTACTGAACAAATCGTCCAATTGGCTAAAAAGACCCTTTTTTTGTAAGGCATGGGCCAGGTCAGATGCTTTCAAAAGAACCTTATACTCTCGATCATCTTCCTGGAGACTTACGGAAAGCTCAGGCATATTTTTGAGCGCGCGTAACCATGCTGGCCATTTATCAAACAAACGTTGCGCAGCATGGCCATGGTGAAACGGTTCGTAGGGTGTTTGTGAAACAAACTGGTCGTTAATGGCACTTTCAATACAACGTTCAATCTCTAGCCATCCCACAGAAGAAATTCGGGTCACCGATTGATGTTCCCATTCGTGTCCTTGCTGCGACAATAAACTAAGCCAAGTACCCTGACGGCTAAAGGATAAAAAACCTACTTCTTCGGTTTTGGGTTCTATGAGTTCCGTTGTAGCGAGGGTTGCACGATCGACAAGACAGGCGAGGGGGATGTTTAGTGTTTTGCACATGCCTGAGAAAATGCCCAGCGCCTCTTTAGTATACCAAGAGGGGACGGCCACTGCCACGGCATTAACATCAGACATGCTTTCCCAGAAGGTTTCCAAGTGGGCAAATGCCATGTGAGCTTCTTTGTTAGAGCTTAGTTGCTCCCAAAATGAAGCATGTACTGCGTTGGGTTGAACCCGTGCCAGATGTTGAGCGGACTCTCCCACATGCCATTCCTGACTCTGTTGAAAAAGGTAGGTAGGGATATGCCATTGCTGGTTTGCCATCTTTGCTCTAAGCCCGTGGGTACATACATCAAGCGCCAATGGAACGCCGGGTTTTGATGATGGAGTCGTGTTTTTTCGAAACCAGCTCACGCGCCCCCCTGATGCATATTCCCTACTAAATGCTCATCACAAAATCGCTCTACTTCCATGACATAACGTTCCTGCAACAATTGTAATTGATGCACAATAAACATCAGTACAATGCTAATGAACAATGCAATAAGGGTAGAATTAAAAGCAACCCCCAAGCTTTGAGTTACGCCCGCAATTTCGCCTTCTACCGCTTCATGAGCACGTCCTAGGGCGACGCCAATTCCGCGTACCGTACCAATAAAGCCAACCGAGGGAATGGCCCAGGCAATATAACGAATCATGGACAACTCGGACTCCAATCGTTCCGCTTCACTGCCACACAATTCTCTTACCGAGGTGGAGACATCCTGCACATTTCGAGTTGCCCTGAATCGACTCAGACCCGTACGAAGGCAACGAGGAAGTAAACAATCTTGTTCCTGTAAAGGTAAGTTCTCAACCGTACGTGCATAATCGATCGTATTATCAGGCTTTATACGTTCGCCGGATTTCATCTCCAGCAAACCGCGATCTAACATACTTTTCTCCCGGTTGGCATGACGAAACTTGTAAAACATCATCGCCAATGCCCAACCCAATAACACAAAACAGGCTTCTTGTTCATAGTCCTTGATCATCACAAATATCGATTGGGTTTCTGCAGCAGAAAAATCACCTGCAGCCATTGCTTGCTCTTGATTCTTCAAAAAAGTTTGGGCTTGGGGGCGAATCCAAACCGTGTAGATGCTGTGAACAAGAGTAGCCGAAACCAGTAACGCTATGGCCTGAAACAACCACTCCGATGCCCATATAGATTTTTTTGTCATCTCCTCAACATGATGCCCTACCTAAAAATTGCAAGTATATTTGAGATGTCCAAAAAAGATTTTTTAGGATATGTATTGACTTAATTGGGGCGGTATATAACAGGATGATATATGATTCATCACGTGGATACAAATAAAAGCCCTTTGTTGGTCATTTGGGAAGTAACAAGAGCGTGCTCCCTTGCTTGTCAACACTGTAGGGCATCGGCAATCGATATCCGTCATCCAGATGAACTGAATACAGAAGAAGGTAAAGCCTTGCTAGATGACATCGCTGCTTTAGGGACGCCGATTGTTATTTTTAGCGGAGGCGATCCCTTACAACGTGAAGACCTCTGTGAACTCATTGGATACGCCAAAACAAAGGGGCTTCGAACAGGAACCATACCCGCGGCAACAGATAGGTTAACGCCCTTAGCGATTAGAAAACTGGCTAACGCAGGACTCGACCAAATGGCCGTCAGTGTTGATGGGGCTACGGCTGCTTCTCACGATACCTTGCGAGGTATACCGGGGGCATACCAATGGGCTTTAGAAGGATGTAGACTGGCAAAAAGAAACGCAATCCCTCTTCAGATCAATACGGTTTTAGGCGCATGGAATATACATGAGCTAGATAGACTCATTGAGTGGGTAAGGCAACAACAGATTGTATTTTGGGAAGTCTTTTTTCTCGTACCCACAGGCCGGGGCAATGAATTACAAGGGTGCAGCCCAGAAGAAACGGAAGAGGCGTTTGCCAAATTGTGGAAACTACAACAGAGAGGTGAGTTCATTGTTAAGGTTACCGAGGCTCCACATTATAGACGTTACATTCGTCAACAACAAGTTAAGGGCGACATCGCACCTAAAACGGCAAAACACGGACGTGGCTTAACGGTAACACGTGGAGGAATTAATGCAGGAAAAGGATTCTGCTTTATTGACCATACTGGAATGATGATGCCTAGCGGGTTTTTACCCATTGGCTGTGGAAATGTGCGTCACCAATCCTTGATTGAAATCTACCGAGAGCATCCTGTATTTAAAGCTCTTCGAGACCCTGACCGGCTCGAAGGAGCCTGTGGTAAATGTGTGTATCGAAAATTATGCGGTGGTTCACGAGCTCGTGCCTATGCTCTTTCAGGCAACATGTTTGCTGAAGACCCCACCTGTATTTTATCACAGATTGTTCAATCTGCGTAAAAAATTACAATAATCTACAGGGGCGTTTCGTTATACTGTCGAAACCAACAAAAGGACACCATATGAAAAAAAACACATTAAAAAAAATACACATGCTGCTGTTATACGGATTAACGTTGCCCCTACTTGCGCAAGGACCAGATCATGCCAAGCGACCATCAGGACCGGATGGACCACGTGAAGGGGTTCCTAGTGAAAAAATCATGAAGATGTTAAGCCGCGAGCAGGTGCAACAAAAACTGGAGCTTAGTGAAGATCAACAAACGGCGATAAAGGCATTACAAGAAGAGTACCAAGAAAAAAACAGATCCCTCAGGCGAGAAACAAGAGACCTTCGATTTAAAGTACGAGATTTATTGGAAGATAGAGCCGGACGAGAAGCCATTCTGTTGGCCGTTGAGCAAGCAGGGGAGGCCCATATTGCCTTGCAAAAGCATAACATTGGATTGTTGCTGGATTTGCGGGATATTTTAACCGAGCAACAAGAAGAAACCCTTCGCGAAATGACCCATCGGCGCATGCGTCCTAACGGACGGGGACCCATAAAAGAAATGGGACCACCAGAAGAAGAATAACCTAGTACGACATTAAACGCCCCGTTGAACGGGGCGAAAAAATAGTTTAGCATGAAAAAACGATAACGTAAAAAAAGGGTGTGGCTTCAATTGTATTCGTCACGATCGATTTGTAGAATCTTATTGCTAAATACGTGAAGTGGCTAACTTTAGTGCTTTCACGCCGTCGATGTGGTCTTTTATAGAAGCAAGCCAGGTTCTTTCTCGTACTTTCGCAGGGCTTATTAGAAGTGCAGAGACCACAAAGGTTTCTAAAAAATCTGCTCCTTCAACGTAGGGCTCAGGAAATAGAGAATCGTAGATACGTGCCTTTCGACCTTCGGCACCTGAACCAACCACCCAATGCAAATTCCCATTCTCTCTTCTTTTTATCAAGAAGAGTGCCATCTGTTTCGTTTTGAGATGTTCTATAATTTTATTCCATGCTCTTTGATCTGTAGGGGCTATCAATCCAATATCAAAATGATCTTGTCTCAAAACCATGTACATGTCTGGGTGGAGTGTTCCGGTCGAATCCCACATCCAAAATAGAGCCTTTGTATCCACTCCCAGCCTCCACCTTATTCTTTCTTTTTCCGGGTCCAGACCGTATGCTTTGTAAAGGGTGCTTAGCGCATGAAACCCACAAGTAAAAGGTTCCGTTTGCTCTTCAACAATGGCATTTGAAGGTACTTGCATAGGAAAATGGTCAGAGTGGATTATGAAATAAGTTCGAGTGACAATAATGATGGGGGTAATCGAAAAAAGGACCAATGCAACTAACACAACCGTGCTCAACTTGTGCCTCTTTATCCACTTTAACCCTTTCATTTTTGTATTCGTATATCCAATCTGGCAAAGTAATTATTTTATAATATCTTGTAGCATGCGTTCAATCTGGTGTGCTTATAAGGTCACTCCACATCAGCAATGGCAACTTTTTTAGCCATTCGGGTGTATAAGAAGGTGAAGTATACCCCCACCAATATCATGGCAGGAATCCACCACCAAAGCCCCACTTTTAAGGCGTATTCAGCAGAGGCGGTATTGATATAGGTCAGGCTTCTGCTGGGGTCTTGAGCCGGTAATAAATTGGGCCACAAGCCCAGCACTACAGAGAGTAACTGAAAGAGTATAAATCCAAAGCTACCCAACATCGCAGGCAATCCTTTTCCTTGCTTTAGTTTTAGGTAACTAAATCCGAAACAACCAATGGCGAGTAAAGGCAACACGATACCGATCGGAAAAGCGCGTATGTTGTCTAGGGTGGTAGGTTGCACCCTGAACGTGAGTAAACTAACGATCAACATGCTGACGCAAACGACAGGACCTAAAACAAATCCAGCTTTTTGGGCTCTGCTCTGCACCGCTGCATCTGTTTTTAGGAACAGCCACAAGGCGCCATGATATGCCAATACCACGACTGCGGTAATGCCTACTAAGGTGGTATACCAGTCTAGAATGCCTACGTCTCCCACCGGTTTAAAATGGGTCCATAAAGGTGAAAAAAAGACCCCTGCTTCGTTGATCGGTACACCACGGACAACATTGCCCAAGGCCGCGCCAAAAAAGAGTGCTAAGAGGATACTGGAAACCCCAAAACTGACATCACAGGCCCGCTGTATCATGGGGTCATGCATGTGGTGTCGTAATTCGATACCGATGGCGCGCAAAATAAGTAACCACATCACGACCATGATAGGTAAATAAAAACCACTGAGAGCCGTGGCAAGCACTTTAGGAAAAGCCAAGAAAATCACGCCACCGGCAGAAAGCAACCAAACTTCATTCCCATCCCATATCGGCCCCACAGAATAGGCGATCTGGTTTCGCTCTCGATCCGTTTTACCTATAAAAAGATGTAAAATGCCGGAACCAATATCTAAACCATCAAATAAGACATACCCCGCCAGCATAACCCACACAATAAGATACCAAATCAATTCCATGATCCTATTCCTTCCTGTATTGGGGTTTCACTACCTTCAGGACCTTTGGCAATGATCTTTAAGAGTAACGCAAAATAAATCAGGGAAAGTAAGGCATACATCCCCATAAACCCTAATAAAGAAAACAAGGTGTTTCCAGAAGATACATGTTGAGAATGTCCTTCTGCTGTTTTCATCAGTCCGTAAATTAACCAAGGTTGTCGTCCTACTTCAGCGGTCATCCAACCCGCCGTATTGGCAATAAAAGGGAACGGCATCGCAATCATTAAGGCCCATAATACCCCCCTCGCGTTCCACAGCTTTTTACGCAAGGCGTACCCAGACGCAATAAGGGTGAGGAGAATAAAGAAAGAGCCCAACCCCACCATAATGCGGTAGCTGTAGTAGGTAAGTTCAATGTTGTCGGGCCATTCGTCTTCAGGAAATTCGTTGAGTCCTTTGATTTCTGCATCCCAGCGGTTATAGGTTAAAAAAGACAACACCCCTGGAACCGCAACTTTATTGTCTAAGCGTCGTTCAGCAACATTCGGTTGACCAATAAGAACAATCTCCACCTGCTCTTCTGTCTCAAACAGTCCCTCCATGGCGGCAAAAGAGGCAGGCTTATGCTTGGCGACTAATTTTGCTTGGAGGTCTCCCGTTGGAAAAGCAGCTGCAATGCTGGAAATAGTGCCTGTGATAAGGGCTATTTTCATAATCAATCGAATAGAAGCCGTGTCTCGATTCCGAAGGAGATAAAAAGCACCTATGCCCAAACAAACAAAACTTGCGGTAATCACCGAACCGTTTTGGTTATGTAGCCATTGAATCAGCGCCCACGGATTAAAAAAGAAGGTGCTCAAGCTTTCTAAATGGATATGACCTTGTTCATCTATCACATGCCCCACGGGATGTTGCATCCAAGCATTGGTGCAAATGATAAAATAACCACTTAACCAAGTGCCGAAAAAGACCAACAACGAAGCCAACCAGTGCACAAAAGCGGATACTTTCTTCTCTGCGAAAATAAGCACATATAAAAAAGAGGATTCAAGAAAGAACGCAAACATGCCCTCCATAGCCAATGTTTGTCCGATGACCCCACCCGCAGCTTCGGAAAAACGAGACCAATTGGTGCCAAACTGGAACTCCAGCGGAATGCCCGTGACCACGCCCATAAGAAAGGTAAGCCCCAAGATTTTTGAAAGAAATCGGGCCGCTATATTTGCCGTCTCGTTTCCACGGTAGCCCATGGTTTTGAGCATAAAAACTATCATGGCCAAGCCCATAGAAAGTTGTGGAAATAAATAATGGTACGTAACCGTAAAACCAAAATGCCATCGATGCAACAACAAGGAGTCTAACATAATGTGTTATTAACAACGGGTTATTAAAGACCTGTCAAGTTTTATTTTTTAAGTCTTATGCGAAATGAGACACCCCATTTTCTCAAAACACGTACTATGCAACTTTATTTTACGGGTATTCCTTAATTCTCAAATACCCTTTATACAGGTTACTCGACAAACCAAGACAATGGGTAATCAGACCTGAATGAGTAGGGGTAACCACAGGCAGCAGTTCTTTCCAATCGGGGTTTAAAAGACAATCGGTTATTTCTGCTTTATAGTGCATGCCCTAGTTCATATTCCATGAAAGCATATGGACTCTACATGAGTTCATAGCGCATAAATTCAGAGATGAACCAAGGGTTTATGAAGTAGGCTACATCCCAGCGATAGCTGGCGTATTTGGCTTGCTGGTGCTCCAGTTCCCCCAGCTTTTCTGTCCACTGCGTTTGCCCTCTTCTTGGTGTAGTATGGAATACTTGTGGTTATTTTTTTTCATGGAGGTCGTATTCGTTTAGTTTGCGATGAAGAGTGCGGCGGCTTATGCCTAGGCTTTCAGCGGCTTTGGTTCGGTTGCCTTGGTGTTTTTCAAGGGCGCGAATGATCATTTCTTTTTCCATGTCTTCTAAGCTGCCAGACGTCGGCAAGGATCCAGATAGTTCGGGGGATTGATCAAGTATTTCGTCGGGGATGTCTCTACGCCCTAGGGTTTCATTTGCGCTTAAGACCAACATGCGTTCGACCACATTACGAAGCTCTCGAATGTTGCCTGGCCAGGTATATTGTTGCAAGACCTGTAAAGCGTCTGGGGTTAGATTTTTTGCGGGCAAGTCATTGTCTTGGGCAATCTGTCGGATAAAGTGATCTAGCAATAGGGGCACATCACCTTTGCGGTTGCGCAAGGGAGGCAGGGTCAGCTGGACTACATTTAAACGAAAATAGAGATCTTCGCGGAAGCGGCCTTTTGCAACCATGTCTTTTAGATTGCGGTTGGTTGCCGCAATGAGTCGTACATCTACGTCTAGGGTTTTTGTACCTCCGACGCGTTCGAAGGTGCGTTCTTCCAGCACCCGTAGGATTTTTACTTGGGTGCTTAGGTCGATCTCTCCAATTTCGTCTAGAAACAAGGAGCCTCCGTCGGCCAGTTCAAACCGTCCTTTGCGCTGTTCGTTTGCCCCGGTAAAGGCGCCTTTTTCGTGTCCGAATAATTCGCTTTCTAACAATGAGGGGGTGAGGGCGGCACAATGTACAGGTATAAAGGGGTTGCTGTGGCGTGGGCTCAGGTCATGTATGGCTCGGGCGGCGAGTTCTTTTCCGGTCCCACTTTCGCCTTGGATTAACACGGTGGTGCGTCGAGGCGCCACCAGTTTTATGGTTTCAAAGAGCTGTTCCATGGCCGTTGATTTTCCTACCATGCTTTGTATGCCAAAACGTTCGTCGAGTTGCTTTTTTAGGGTGCGGTTTTCTTTTTTTAAGGACTGGGCTTCGGTAGCGCGTTGCAGAACCACGTCAAGCTGATCTAAGTTTACGGGCTTGGTAAGGAAGTCATACGCTCCTTGTTTCATGGCTTCCACGGCCAGCTCAACAGAACCATAGGCGGTCAAGAGAATGACCGTCGGGGTGTGTTCGCTAGCGAGTATGCGACGGAGTAAGGCGAGCCCATCCATGCCGGGCATGCGTATATCACTTAAGACTACATCAGTGGGGTGTTCTGCTAGGATCTCTAGGGCAACGGATCCTTTTTCTGCGATGTGGATGGTGTAGTTTTTTCGGAGAGCTCTTGCCAGGCCGTCGCGGGTGTTTTTTTCGTCTTCTACAATAAGGATGCTTGGTTTACGCATGGTGGGTACTTTCCAATAATCGGATTCGTTGGTCTTCTCTGGGGAGCAATAGCGTGATACAGGTTCCTTTTTCGGGTTGGGTATCAATATCGATTAAGCCGCCGTGGTCGCGCAAGATACGTTGCACAATGAGCAATCCCAGTCCATTTCCTTTGGGTTTGCTGGTTTGGTAGGGCTGGAACAGCAGGCTTAAGGTTTCGGCATCCATGCCGGGACCGTTGTCTGAGAATGCAATGCCTACATGGCGATCGTCTTCAATAAAACGTATATGGATAACCCCCTTATCGCCTAAAACCTGAATGGCGTTTTGCAGGATATTAAAAACGGCTTGTTTCAGTTGTCCGGGGTCAAACAAGACTGGGGGGAGAGTGGTCGGTTTTTCCCATTCCACCCAAATGCCTCGATCTTTGATTTCTTGATGCAAGACCCGTAACATATCTTCAATGACTTCGGTAAGGTCGCCGAGTTTGCGTTCGGGAACGGTGGGACGAATGGCACCAAGAAACCGGGTGATGATTTGATCCAAGCGGTTAATTTCACCACGGGCTACCTCCACGAGTTCGGTTAGTTCTTCTCGGGGTACTTCCGGGTCTTGTAGTTCTCGTTCCAAGAGTTGCAATTGGATGTTGATGCTGTTTAACGGGTTTCCTATTTCATGTGCTACACTGGCGGCCAACAGGGTAATGGCATTCAGGCGTTCGGATTCGACGGTATGTACTACCTGTTCGCGTTCACGGGTGACATCGCGTAAGATGATGACCAGTCTACCTTCATGGGGGGCTTGGTCATCTTCTTGGAGTAGGGGGACTACATAAAATTCAACAAACCGGTGTTCCGGGTAGGTGATTTCAATTTCTTTGCGCAAGAGGCGCCCCCATGCGGTCTCATCAAAATCTTTGATGCGATCCCATTCGATTTCTTTGATATATTTTTGAAGGGGGTCACCTGCGGCTTGATCAAAATCAAACCCGATCATATGCTCGGCCGCTTGGTTTGCATAGCACAAACGACTTTCACCATCCAGTACAATAATCCCTTCGCGAATGGCCTGAAACACCGTTTCCATGAGACCTTGTTCGCGAGCCAGACGTAAAAATTGGTTTTCTAATCCGGCAGGATCAATGCGGTCCATGTGTTTTATCAGCTTTTCCAAGAAGCGAGCTTTCATGCCATGAGGGTAGCTATTGTGACGTTATGACGCAATGTTTTTGATCGGGTTTTATTGTCATACCTCCATTTTAGGGTATAGGTATCTCATGCAAGACTATTTATATCATGGACGTTTAAATGCCTTAAACCTCGGGGTTACGTTTGGGGACTGTACCCAATTGATCAACACCTTGGTTGTGCAACACGATTGTGATCCGGTTGCAGCACATCTTTTAGGACGAGCCACCACTGCAGCGGTGTTGTGTGAACCCATGTTAAAACCAGGAGAGCAATTTAAATTCCGGTGGCAGTATGAAGGGGTCCTAAAAACCATTCTGGTAGACGTGGCATCGGATGCCGCCACACGGGCCTTAATTTCTCCCCCTCACCTTAGTGAGACCCACGATAAAAACGAACTTTATGGGTCTAAGGGGATGGTTCATGTCGCGAGGGTAAAGGAGGCTCAGATCTTGAGTTCAGGCACGACCGAAGGGCGTTTTGGTGATCCTGTAGAGGATCTGGCTTTCTACTTTTCGTATAGCGAACAGGTTGAAAGTGTGTTTTCGGTTATGATCGAGTTTCAAGCAAACCCAGAGAAGCCGGTTCGTTCTTGTTTTGGGCTCTTGTTTCAGGCCTTGCCTGATGCAGACTTTGCCGCCTTGGAAACGGTAAGAGAACGCTTGAATGAGGCTGATTTTAGATCCATGTTTCAACAACATGCTGAACGGCAAGATGGCTTTGATGTTCTGCTAGATACCTTATTTCTCCGCAAAGATGTACCCCATACGATTGATGCTGTAGATCGTCCTTCTTTTAGGTGTAGCTGTGGACCAGAGAAAATTCCCGAGATTATCCTTATGTTGCCCTATGCAGACCGTATGGACATGGTACAAAAAAAAGAGGACCCCGTGATTCATTGTGAATTTTGTAAGCAACGCTACTCGGTGCCCATCGAAACGTGTATCGAATGGTGGCAACAGAAAAAAGACCAAGGGGAATGAACGGGTTATTCAGTTAGTTTTTTCAGCATACCGTTAAATATGAATCCGTGAAAGGGATACACAGAGTACCAGTATAAACGACCCAATAAACCCTTAGGTCTAAACGTAGCCGTCTGATGTAAATTGCCCTCTTTAATATGAAACTCCAGCCAAGCTTCACCAGGTAACTTCATCTCCGCATACAGCAACAGTCGTTTTTTCTGTTGGTCTGCAAACAACACTCGCCAAAAATCTAGGGTTTCTCCGGCATGGAGTTGGTGGGGATGTTTGCGACCCCGCCGTAGCCCCACACCACCAAAAAGTTTGTCTAGGAAACCACGCAGCTCCCATAGGCGATTCCCATAATACCAACCGTTCTCACCACCGATAGACCACACCCTTTCTAAAGTACTCGTTTCGTCGTTAACAGGACGCTCTCGATGGTCTATAAAACACCCATACGTTGGGACCTTGATGAGTGCCGATATCCCAGGTTGTAATGTGGGGCTGGACAGGGCATCTGTCCAACTTGAAATGACCTGTTGGCTACCAATACGATCAAAGGCATTGCGGACCGCCTCTCGATAGGAAAGTAACTTGATGTTCAGATCCTGATCTAGGGTATTCGGCCTGCATACGACTTCAACATTCATGCTGTTGACCAGGGTGCTTGCAAGGGAAAAGGAGGTGGACGTAACAAAATAAAGCCAATAAGAAGAAAGCTTGGGCGTCATTACAGGTACCGTAAGAATGTGTCTTTTTAACCCTCTAACCGACGCAAATTGTAATAACATTTCTTTATAGGTGAGGATGTCCGGTCCCCCAATATCATAGGACTGATCAAAGGTGTGCTCATTAAAAAGCACACCATGAAGATATTCAATGGTGTTCGAAATCGCGATGGGCTGGGAGCGGGTATTTAACCAACGCGGGGCAATCATAAAGGGGAGTTTTTCAACCAAATCACGAATGATCTCAAAGGAGGCACTTCCCGAACCGACAATAATGCCTGCCCGCAAGGTCGTTAAGGGGTAGTTACCAGCGGAAAGAATAGACTCTACCTGTTTTCTTGAGGCTAAATGTTTGGATAGCGTGGCTTCGTTTACAATACCGCTTAGGTAAATGACTTGTTTGACAGACCTTGACGACAAGGCTTCAGCGGCATGGGTAGCGGCTTTTTTTTCCAGCAGAGCAAAATCACCTGTAGCAGCAGACATCGAATGAATAAGATAATAGGCGGCATCAATCTGCTCCGGTAATCGGTCACCACAATCGGGATCAAGAAAATCAACTTCAACCACACTCAGATGAGGGTGGTTTCCCATTGGGGATGAAAAACGGCTCTTGTCTCTAACACAAGCATGAACGTGATGCCCTGCTTGTAACAAGACGGGTAAAAGGCGTTGTCCAATGTAGCCTGTTGCTCCCGTGAGTAAAATATGCATCGAAAAAGCCGGATTGAGTTAACGCAGGTTACTACGCCGAAAAATAGGCTGGGGCATTTCCAGGTTTCCACTTTATATTGCACCCAATGCTTGGCTTTTGTTCGGCTGGTACAGGTGTCCCCTGCACCAAAGCATCCAGTGCCGATCGTATGTCTTTGCCTGTAACAGGAACATGATTGCCGGGGCGACTATCATCCAATTGACCCCGATACGCAAGGCGAAGGTCCGCATCAAATACAAAAAAATCAGGGGTACAGGCGGCGGTGTAGGCTTTTGCAACCTCTTGTGATTCATCATACAAATAAGGGAAATTGAAACCCAACCTAAGCGCCTGTTCTTTTAAATGCTCGGGGGCATCGTCAGGATGTGTTTCTACATTATTCGAAGAAATAGCAACGATACGAACGCCTTGTGGAATATACTCTTTACCTATTCGGGCAAGCTCTTCTTCAATATGAACGACAAAAGGGCAATGTTTGCAAATAAAGAAAACCGCTAAGGCATGTCCTCCTTTAAGGTCTTCTAAAGTAACGTCTTTGTCTTGACACACATCGCGCAATGAAAAGGCAGGGGCTTGGGTACCCAGTGGCATCATCGTAGAATGTACAGCAACCATAATTAAATCATCTCCTAAAAATATTTATTAGGTAGGTTTATCATGACGTTGTTTTATTGTCTACCTTGGAAAAGAAATAAAATATGGATGCTACTTGATGCTTGACCCCGAAGAAAAATGTGATTGGTGGCATATAAAGATGGGCCAGAATAGCTCAGTTGGTAGAGCAATTCACTCGTAATGAATAGGTCGCCGGTTCGATTCCGGCTTCTGGCTCCAAAGCTTGGTTGATATGCCACACAGAATGTTATCAGAACAAGAGGTTGCGACCTATCTTCACTTAACCGTGAGTCAGGTCAGAGACTTGGTGCGTACCCATGACATCCCATGCAATCGTCAAGGAGACCGGGTGGTATTTCAAAAAATCGCCATAGATGCGTGGGCATCCAAGCGTTTATTGGGCAGCAAAACAGAAACCGTCGAAAATTTTCATAAACAATCATCCATGGTACAACACAACCTATCGGATACCCATGCCATTTTACCGGATCTGATGAAGCCCGATTATGTCTCCGTAGACTTAGATTGCCGTACCAAAAACTCGGTCATGCGGAAGATGGTTCAAAAAGCCGAAGCAACGGGACTGTTGATTTATCCTCAGGAACTCCTCTTGAGCCTAGAAGAACGAGAACGGCTTGGGTCTACAGCCCTCGGAGGGGGGGTCGCCCTCATGCACCCCCAACATCATGACCCCTATATGTTTGAAGATTCGTTTGTGGTCTTTGGGCGTACCATCCAGCCCCTGCATTTTGGATCGCCTGATGATCAACGAACCGACCTTTATTTTTTAGTCTGTTGTCAAGATGACAGTATCCATTTACATGTATTGGCTCGCTTATGTATGATGGCCTATCATACCACGTTGTTGATGGATCTACGAGATGCGGAGAGCAGTCTACAAGCATACGAAATCATGTGTGCTTCCGAAAATGACGTGGTTGCGGGAAAACTCTAGCTTAGCCCTAGGCTCAATGATCGGACCCTCACAGCATGCATAAAAGAGAAACAAAAACACAGATCGTATCCCATAGACTCAAGTTCTTGACTTTAGCTCATGAATCGGTAGCAAAAATGAGTATTCATGGGCTGAAAATAGAAAATTTATGAAAAACCAACTGCGAAAATATGTGTGTGTGTTAATGCTGGGCCTCTCGTGGGTTGCGCTTGGTGAAGACGAAGTACCTATGCTGATCAATTGTCAGGGGAGATTATTTGATGGAGAAAAGCTCCTCAATGGCAAAATCAGTATGGTTTTACGTATTTACACCAATGCCACTAAAGGTGAAGCTTTGTTTGAAGACGCAAGTATGGTTGAAGTGGTCGATGGGGTCTACTCAACCTACATCGGAGATAACCCCACCAGAGGAAACTTGGCGCAAGCGTTGAGTCATGGGGACGCCTACCTAGAAGTCGAAGCAGATGGCGTCGTTTTTCCCCCGCGTGAACGATTGGTCGCCGTACCCTATGCCCTAGTAGCGGATGGCGTTAGCAGAGCAGGCGTAACCGCCGATATGCTTGGTGCAGACGTGGTCATGTCAGAACACATTGCTGATGGGGCGATAACCGCAGACCAACTGGCACCAGATGCGGTAAGTTCCGAAAACATCCGAGATTACAGCATCGATAGCGAAGACCTTGCTCCCGGTTCCGTCACCCCGGATAAACTAAAACTCAACTATTGGTCTACTTCAGGAAATATTGGTGATAGAGGCAAAGAAAATTACCTGGGTACCATAGATGACCGCCCTCTGGAAATGCGGGTGAATAACAAAACGGCGTTTAGACTCAGCCCAAACCCGACTAGCCCCAATGTCATTGGAGGTAGCGAGGCCAACACCGTTTCAGATCAAGTAGAGGGAGCAACGGTATCTGGTGGAGGCAGAACCGACAGACCCAATGCCATTTCCAAAAGCTATGGTTATGTTGGTGGAGGGACGGGCAATCATGTCAATGGCGAGCATGGATCTATAGCGGGAGGGCTCGATAATAGGGTAGAAGCTCACCGGGCTTCTATTCTTGGGGGGCGTGATAACAAAATCAATGGACACTCAGGCGTTATTGGGGGTGGGTACTCCAACAAAGTCATGGAAAGCTTTGCCACCATTGGAGGCGGCGCTCATAACCGTGCAGGGGGGTATGTTTCTACCGTGGGCGGTGGCTGGCGAAACAACGCTACCGGGGTAGTTTCTGCGGTAGGTGGTGGGCAAGAAAATATCACTGCCGGAGCCGCTTCCGTGGTTTCTGGAGGATGGAAAAACAAATCCATGGAATACGCATCATCGGTGCTCGGCGGGCGGGATAATGAAGCACAAGGCGCCTACTCGACCGTTGGAGGTGGAGCCTCAAATATCGCTTCGGAAGCCTATGCTACCATTCCAGGGGGGCAGAACAATAAAGCCATCGGGCGCAACTCTCTGGCAGCTGGAAAAGGAGCTACCGCTGGTCACGAGGGCAGTTTTGTGTGGTCCGATGGCACCGGAGAAATCGGATCTAGCCGTGAACATCAATTTATCATCCAAGCACGTGGCAATGTGGGCATTAACACCGATCGCCCTGATGAAACCTTAACGGTTTCTGGCAACGTAAAAGCCATGCGCTTTATTGGCGATGGTTCCGGACTTACAGGAATCAATATCGACAACATCGTGGAAGATGGAGCATTGCCCCCAAATAAAATCCAGGGAGAAGCGCTTACACGCACAACCGAATTTCAAGGAATGGTACAAGGTAACGCCGAAGACTTACGCATACCTTCAGGTGCTATAGGGACGGAACAACTCGCCCAAGGCGCAGTCACGCCAGAAAAACTATCCGACCAATACTGGAGCACCAGTGGCAATACAATATCCTCAGATCAACGCGGTTTTCTCGGGTTAAAAAATGAAGGTCCTTTCATCTTGGGCGTTAACGGACAACCCGTTTTGCTGTTGTCCGACGAGGGGGGAGAAAAAAGAGCCCTCATATCCGGGACTTTATTTGCCGACCAGATTGAAGGAAATGGACGTAACCTTACCGGCGTTGTTGCCGAAGGTCTAGTAGATCAAACCATCAGAAACCAACACATTTCCCCCGATGCTCAAATTGATCCAACCAAAATTGCTGGAGGGGTGGTCACGCTCGACCAGAATTATTCCGGAGATGTACAAGGAACCTATTCCAACCTACAGCTGGTTGCCGGAACCATACAACTGGACCACCTGTCCGAAAACTTTACCCTTCCAGTTCGCATGATCGATGGGGGCATCCTTACCCTACAAACCCTCTTTCAAGGCGATGTTACTGGATCCCCTGACCAATTAACCATCGCTGACAAAGCAATCGGTGCAGAGCATCTAAAAGATAACAGCATACAAGTTTTTCATTTGTCGGACGAAATTAAACTCTTATTAACCCGAGAAATTAGCGGGCTAGAGGATGACGCCGTGCTCACACGTCACTTATCCGATGAGGTCCTCACTCTCATAAAATCAACCATAGAAAATGCTGGACTAAAAGAACAAGGAATCGCGCTGGTTCATCTTTCAGATGAAGTAAAACAATATATCGAAACGCCTCCCATTATTTCTAATGAATACCTCGACAACGGAGCCGTAACCACAGAAAAACTATCCCCAGATTTAAAGATCCCCGTGCGCATGATCGATGGGGGCATTCTCACCTTGCAAACCCTCTTCCAAGGAGATGTAAGTGGCGCAGCAGACCAACTTGTTTTAGGTGAAAACGTCGTTTCTGCCGAAAACCTTCAGAACAACAGCGTACAAACACAACACCTCTCCAACGAAATCAAAGCTCTGCTTACCAGAGATATTATTGTTGATGAAAACGGGGTAGAAAACAAAGCGATTCAGCCCCGCCATTTGTCCGATGAAATCAACACCATGCTAAACAGAGAAATCGTGGTGAACGAAAACGGTATAGAAGATAAAACCATTGCCCTAAGGCACCTTTCAGACGAATTAAGCAATTTGGTGTTACGCCCGGAACAAATTACCAAAGAAAGCCTCGCTGATGGTTCCGTAAGCCTCGATAAATTAACACCAGCATTAAAAAAAGCGTTGCAAGAACCCAAGTCTCTTGACCCCGAAACCATCCCCAATAAAAGTATCAGCCCAGAAAAATTAACCGTACCCATTATGGTATTGGAACCCGATCCCCAAGGCTCCTTACGCTTAGGTACCGAGTCTGCTGCCATCCGGCTCGTTGAAGATGCCGATGCTCCTTCAATTGTTGCGGGCAGTGAAAAAAACCAACGATCTCCACAAGCAAAAGGCGTAGTCATTGCAGGGGGAGGCAACAGCCAATATCCCCAACAAACGACAGCAAGCTTTACGACCATCGGTGGCGGGTTAGGCAACCAAACGGGGGATGCCTTTAGTACGGTTTCGGGTGGCATGCAAAATGAAGCATCGGGAACCGCTGCCGCCATAGGGGGGGGGTGGAAAAATCGCGCCACGGCACAAAGCGCTACGGTTTCCGGAGGACAAGAAAACCAGGCAACTGCCATAGGGGCTAGCGTTGGTGGGGGATACCAAAATAAAGCCACCGGCGAATACAGCACCGTACCCGGAGGAAAAGGTTCCGAAGCCAATGCGGATCAAAGCTTTGCTGCAGGAACCCGCGCCAAAGCAAACCACAACGGGAGTTTTGTTTGGGCCGATCAACAAGAACAAGACTTTGCCAGTACCGCACCAAACCAATTTCTCGTGCGCGCCACCGGAAACATGGGCATTGATACCGACTCACCAACGGAAAAATTGACCATAGGAGGAAATGTGGCGCCGGCTTCATCAGACCAACACAGTTTAGGTACGGACCCCTTGCGCTGGCAAAAAGTGTTTGTCTCCCAAGCGATTGATTTTGACCAGCAAATTTCTCTCACCGCCAATGGTCAACAAGTATTGCGCGTATCTGTGGATGAGGGCGTGTTCACCCCGGGAGTGCAAGCCTACAAAGGAAAAGGGGGCACCATGAATGTCCGCTTGGGTGATGGTGCCAACGTATTAAGTTCAGGTGTGGCTGGTGGGGTCATTGCAGGAGGAGGGGATGCCCGTTCCCCGCAACAACTCTCCGGTGACTACGGAACGATAGGTGGAGGATTGGGTAACACCGTAACCTCCATGTCTGGCACCTTGTCAGGCGGACAAGAAAACAGCGTCCAAGGGGCAGCAGGTACGATATCCGGCGGCTTTGATAATGACGTGTCCGGAGAATTCGGTACGGTCGCAGGAGGAGCACAAAACAAAGTTGAAGGTCGTTTAGCATCCATTGGAGGGGGATATGGAAATGAAGCCAATGGGCAATACGCCTTCGTCGCAGGTGGTGCCAAAAATAAAGCATCCGGAAATTACAGCTTCGCTGCAGGACGGTTCGCAGATGCACAACATGATGGAACCTATGTGTGGGCCGATTCCGGAGAATACCTTTTCCCCAGTACCGGACAAGACCAATATCGGGTAAGGGCTGGTGGTGGTGTATGGTTCTTTTCGGATACCCGATTGCAATCAGGGGTCAAACTCAACCCCGGCTCTGGAAGTTGGGCGATGTTGAGTGATCGCAATGCCAAGGCAGATATCGCAGAAATTGACCCCGTAAAAGTGCTCGAACAACTCAAAAACGTACCCGTGTACGCCTGGCGTTATGCTGGAGAACCAGAAAATGTCCGTCATATAGGACCTGTATCCCAAGAGTTTTATGATGCTTTCGGGGTTGGTGATGACGACCGTTACATAACGTCTATAGATGCAGATGGCGTTGCCCTATCGGCCATTCGGGGATTACAACAACTCTTTGAAGAACAAGAAGAAACGGTGGACCTCCTGAAACAAGAAAACCGTGCCCTTCGTGAACGTCTCGAAAAAATCGAAGCGCTCCTCCAGCAAGCACAATAAGCAGAAGCGGGATAAAAGATCATGGCAAATAGCACGTTTGGAACGTTATTTAAAGTAAGCACATTTGGTGAATCACATGGCAAAGGCGTGGGAGGCGTTGTCGATGGTTGCCCCCCTGGACTAGATCTTTGCGAACAAGATATCCAGCCCCAGTTAACCCGCAGAAGACCAGGACAAAGCAAAGTAAGTACGCCTCGGGAAGAAGAAGATAAGGTGACGATTTTAAGTGGAGTAGAGCATGGAAAAACCCTCGGGACTCCCATTGGGCTGCTGGTGCATAACAAAGACCAACGCCCCGGAGACTATTCAGAAATGAGCCGTATACCCCGACCGTCTCATGCCGACTTTACCTATCAAAACAAATACGGTATTCGTGCTTCCTCAGGCGGAGGAAGATCATCCGCAAGAGAAACCATCGGGCGCGTGGCCGCAGGTGCGATTGCAGAAAAATGGTTACAACAAGAATATGGTGTATCGATTGTAGCGTGGGTAAGTGCCGTCTCAGACGTAGAAGCCCCCGACCTAGACCCAGATAACCTGACCCGGGAACAAGTAGATCAAAACATCATGCGCTGCCCTGATCCCGAAACCGCTTCCCAAATGATACAAAAAGTAGAACAAGCACGCGAAGCAAACGATTCCTTAGGAGGCGTGGTAAGTTGCTTATGTCGTAACATACCCGTAGGGCTCGGAGAACCCGTATTTGACAAAATGGAAGCAAAGCTGGCACAAGCCATGATGTCCATTCCCGCAACCAAAGGGTTCGAAATTGGTAGCGGCTTTGCCGGAACGCGCATGAACGGGTCAAAACATAATGACCCCTTTGTCCAAAAAGACGGTAGGCTGGGCACCAAAACCAACCACAGCGGGGGTATACAAGGAGGGATTACCAATGGAGAACCCATCTTGTTTCGAATTGCATTTAAACCCCCTGCAACCATCAGCTTGCCCCAAAAAACGACCACCTTTGATGGGGAAGAGGTCGTGCTTGAGGCAAAAGGACGCCATGATCCTTGTGTCGTAAATCGTGCCATACCTATTGTAGAAACCATGGCAGCATTGGTGATCGCAGATATGGCACTGATCCAAAATAGCCGTAAAAATACCATTTGAATGGTTTAAGATTTGACAAAAATGGGTCAAACAGCATATTTTACCTAAGATACCTTCAAAAGTGTGGTGGAAACGTGGCAGAATCAACAGATTTAGAATTAGAAAATGGGTACAAGTCTCGAAGAGATTTTGTAAAGCTAGGACTTAAAACCGGCTTTGCCATGGCAGCCGTTACCGCTCTATATGCACCAGAAGCAAGAGCTCAAGGTACGGGATCTGGGGCAGGGTCATTATGGGAAGGGGAAGAAGGCGAAGAAGGGCAAGAGGCCGCTGCCTTGCTCGAACAAACACCAGAAGGCTTTGGGGAACACACCTTGCGCTCTGCAGGAGCATCCGGAAATGGCTACCTCGATGCTGCAAACAATGCCTCCCAAGGCGACTAAGCTACCAGGTGAACACCTTTTTCAAGGACACCTATCAAAATTACCCCCCCACTGAGGAGCTTAAACCTTGGCATCTCACCCCCGAATACGGGGTGTTTATGCCCAAAGAAGATCCCTTAGTGACGTACATGGATCTGATTTACAGTGCCTTTTCTCAAAAGCGTATCCCATACCCAAAACCACGCTACAACCACCACCTTAGGTCGCATCAAAACACCCTATACTGCAATGGCTTTCCCGTGTTACAGGCAAAAGAAGATATCCAGTGGCCTGCATTGCTAGAAAGTCATATCTCATTCTCTGCCGTAAGGCTTACCCAGCAAGCGATGGTGCTGCATACCTCAGCCGTAGAATGGAAAGGGAGATTATGGATGTTCCCGGGGGAGTGTGGTTCAGGAAAATCATCATTGGCGCTTTATCTATGCCGACAGGGGGGGGCATATCTATCGGATGATCTTCTATTTATAGACTTCCACAGCCATCGTGTTCATGGATTTCCTAAAGCGGTAACCTTGAAGCAAGGCGTGTTTCCTCAATTCCCCGATCTCACGAAAACCTATAGAGATACTCTACGAGGTCCTGTTCGATTCGAGCTTCCCGAACGCCGGGTCCAAAAAAAACTGCACCTCGATGACTTCCCTGTAGTGATATTCCCCAAGTACATGTCTCAAAAGCCACCCAAAATAGTTGAGGTGCCTCCCGCCTATGCTGCCATGTGCTTCGTACAGCAAATTTACGGCGGGTTACAACGTGATCAGCGTACCGTAACCCTTTTAAAGAAATTGGCAGAAAAAAAGATCGGTTATGTGATGCATTATCGAACCTTTGAAGAAGCAGAGGGTTTGTTGGAGACCTTGTCATGAGATTCCCCGAGGCCATCCGATATAGTTGCGATTTGTTGTCTTGGGCACTGGGTTGGAAAAAACAAATGCCCGAAGTTCCCCCCCGCCTTTCTTGGTTTGATGTTCATTACATTATGTTGCGTCATGGTATAGGAGGCTTTTTGGCAGCTCGATTACCGCAAGAAGTGTTACAGACTTTCCCAGAAAAAGTACGAGAGTCCATGTTAGGTGCGATGGTGCAACAGTCTCGATTTGGCATGGCGCAAGCGGGACCCTTGCTCAATGCCCTCCACTCCCTAGCCCCGGAAGAACACCCTCTTTTTCTAAAAGGTCCTGCACTTATGTTTTCTATGTATCGCGGATTTGCTGAACGCAGCCTTACGGATGTTGACTTGCTGTGTCACGATAAAGACCATGCCAGGAAACTGCAACACCATTTTATGGAACGAGGGTTGATTCCTAAGCCTCTTGAAAGAGAACACCACCACCTTTCGCCCTTGGAAGAGGGCGACACTTTTTTTCTGATCGAATTGCATACCAACCTTTGCACCCCGGGACTTCCAGACCATGTCATCCAAGCGTTGAACGAGAGAGCCGTTTCAGTCCATGCGCCCCCCTTAGGGGGCTTTCGTGTGCTACATCCTGAGGACATGCTTCTGCACTTGTGTTTGCACGCTATGAATGATCCTATTGATTCGTTGGCACTTAGAAATCACCTAGAAATTGCGTGGGTGTGCAAAACCTTGGGAGATAAAGCGGTAGCGAGGGTATTGGCGTTGGCTGATGAGTGGCAGGTGCTTGTTCCTGTTAAGAGTGCGCTGATGTTAACCCAGGAGCTTTTTGGTTTCCCGGACCTTTCGTTAAGGGTGCGACCCAATCCACTCTTGTTTTGGGCGCATCGTTGCTTGATGTGGCCTTCTAAAAAGACGGTGCGGGCTAAGGTGGAACGTCATTTGGCGATCAAGCAAACCCATGCGTATTGGCATCATGGTGGGCTTGGGGCATCCTGGGTCATGCTAAGTGAACCGGTTGAGATGGTTCGAGGGCAGTTGGGGAAGGCGTTTCGGGGTGGGGGGCTTTTGCCCAAAGCAAGCGTTTACCAGCGTGCGGACGATATGGAAGCCGTACCCGTGGGCGATGGGTTGATGTTACATGAAGAGCGAACCCGTAAGGTGTTATTTTTAAACGAACCTGCTCGTATGCTTTGGGATGCTTGCGAGGTGCCTCGTAGCAAGGAGCAGCTTGACGCTTGGGCGGATACGCCTGAAACGCTGGAAAAGCTGTTGTTAAATGACGTTTTGAGACCTGTAAAAAGGGGTTGACAAGATCGACAGGGATAATCACATAAGCGTACCATGAAAAAAGCGATTATATTTCCAGGACAAGGTTCGCAGAAAGTGGGCATGGGGAAGGCGTTGGTTGAGGCGCATCCTGATACGGAGGTTTGGTTTGATCGGGCGTCTGAGGCGCTTGGGTGGGATCTTAAAAGGTGTTGTTTTGAGGGACCTGTTGAGGAACTTAACCAGACGGACAAAACCCAGCCTGCCATCTTTGTGGTCAGTGCAATGGCTTTCGAAGTCCTAAAAAAAGAAAACCGTGCCCATGCGGATGTGTTTGCGGGTCACAGTTTGGGTGAATGGACGGCAATTTATGCCTCGGGCATGGTGGATTTTGAGAACACGGTTCAGATTTTGAATAAGCGAGGACAACTTATGCAGCAAGCTGCCTTGGCAAGTGCGGGAAGTATGCTGGCGGTGCTTGGCTTGGACGCAGATGCCGTTAAACAGGTGGCTTCTCAAGCGGGGGTCAGTGTGGCGAATTTTAACGATCCTACCCAGACCGTGTTGTCTGGGAAAAAGGAAGGGATTGCACAGGCCGAGATCTTGGCAAAAGAAGCGGGTGCCCGTCGGGCAGTTCAGCTCCCTGTGTCCGGTGCTTTTCATTCTCCTTTAATGCAACCCGCGGCGGATGAGTTTGCTGCTTTTCTTGAAAACATAACGTTTAACAAGCCGCAAACCCCGGTGCTAAGCAATGTGACGGGGGTACCCCATGAAGATGTAGATGGCTTGCGTCAGAACATGATTCGTCAGATCACGGGTTCGGTTCGCTGGGTAGAAAATGTACAATGGATGCATGAGCAAGGGGTGGAGGAACTGATCGAATGTGGTTCAGGTAAAGTGCTTGCAGGGCTTATTAAGCGGATAAATAAGGAGTTGACGGTGTCTCATGTGGAAGCAGCAACATGAAAATTTTGTTAAAATATACTATGCAGGGCTAATTCAAACCCTTTAACTTAGGACTATCATGCTTGGACTTAAAGATAAAACAGCTATTGTAACTGGCGCCTCTCGAGGGATTGGTCAGGCTATTGCCGTATGTTTGACCCGTTACGGGGTACATGTGGCGTTGTGTGCCCGGAGTGAGGCCGGCTTGCACGAAACCGCTGCTTTGTGTGAGCAACACCCTGGTAAGGCGACATGCTTTCCTCTAGATATGGGCAAGGCTGAAGCCATTAAAGACACCGTAGCCGCCATACATAAAGATTTAGGGCGTATTGACATTCTGGTCAACAATGCGGGCATTACAAAAGATGGTCTTTTGGCGCGTATGTCCGAAGAAGATTGGGATGCCGTCATGAATATCAATTTAAAAGGTCCCTTTCTCATGAGCAAAGCGGTAGCGAGAATCATGATGAAACAACGGAGCGGTTCCATGGTGAACGTTTCTTCTATTATTGGGGTCATTGGGAACCCGGGGCAAGCCAATTATGCGGCTTCTAAAGGCGGGGTGAACGCCTTAACAAAATCTTTAGCGAAAGAACTCGCGGTTCGGGGTATCCGGGTAAATGCGGTGGCCCCTGGGTTTATTCAGACTTCTATGACCGAAGAATTGGGTGAAGATGGGAAGCAACGAATGCTTGACCTTATCCCTTTGCGTCGTTTAGGAGAGCCTGAGCAGGTTGCGGAAACGGTCGCGTTTCTAGCGAGTGATTCCTCATCTTATATCACCGGACAAGTGGTTTCGGTATGTGGGGGTATGGTAACCTCTTGAAGTATAACGTGAATAACAATGGAGAAATAAAATGGCATTGGAAGATAAAGTAAAAGACATTATCGTGGACCAACTGGGTGTAACTGCCGAGCAGGTCACGAGCGAGGCATCCTTCATCGAAGACCTTGGTGCAGATTCGTTGGATCAAGTCGAGTTGGTTATGGCATTCGAAGAAGAATTCGGTGCGGAAATCCCTGACGAAGATGCAGAAAAGTTAACCAGTGTTGGCGCAGTGATTGGATACCTTAAAGAAAAAGGGTTTGATAGCTAAGCAACGGTGTAACGTAATTGAATATTGACCCCGGTTTACCGGGGTTAATTTTTTTTAAAAAGAGCCCTTTGTTTATACCCGTGACCATTAAACATCTCAGCATATTTTTATTCTTGTTGCTGCACTTACAGGGACGTTCAGCGTTGCGATTGGCACCCACCTTGCAGACAGCTATTTATGACCAAACGACCTTGGTCTATAACCCCACCTTCCTTGTCGCTTGGAAGGAATTAATGGCGCTTTTTGGTGGGAATGTTTTCATGGAGAAGAGCCAATGATAACACTAATGGTCGTAATGCCTGTGCTATTGTCAAAGATACTTCCTACCACTATTTCAAGAAATTCTTTTTCGTGTACACCTGGACTAACATACCTAAAAGCTCATGGTAAAAAACGTCCTCATCTCAGTTTTAATTGTTCTGCTATTTACTCTAGCCGTTTGGTTTTTTTGGCAAAAACCAAAGGAAGAAGAACTACATCAAAAGAAAGATACTGAAGAAACATCTTTGCTTAACACGTATAAAAAAACCAATGGGAGAGTTTCAACCAATGTTATTGAAGAGGTACAAAAAAAACTCTCTCAACAGAAGTCTTGGTCTGAACATGAAGCCGAAAATGCGTTGGTTTTAGCACAGTCTATATTATCAGGTAGTCATTTTTCAAAAGTTTCTCAAGCATCTAATATTTTGGAAAGACTGATGACGGAATTTTCCAGCTCTTGGGTTGGAGATTATGCACATTTGATGATGATGGGCATTAAGCAGAATTCAAAAGATAATTATGAAGGTTGGATTCAATGGATTGAGACCTGTCTTAGCAATGTAGATTATCAACGGCTTGATAATACTACCAATCAGACCTTTGAGGCTCTTAAGCGTATTGAAGGAAATGGACTAGAAAACCCAGACTTTAAGGAAATGACCTATTTTGCTCTTATTCTAGCACATTTGAATAGAGGAGAACCTTCCAAGGCTAAGGAATTTCTCGGAGAGATTAAAACAGATATGCTGTTGGCTGATGTGAAGAGAAAAATACAAATCCTAGAGTCGAAAAATTCATTTTAAGAGTACCGACCACATTCATACGAAATAATACGCTAAGGGGCTATACCTATATATAGGAAGCGTCCCATAGATTGTTAAAATAAAGTGTGGTTCTCCCTCTGGAAATAGGTTCCAGAGGATGATTTTGTTGCCTTTGCAAGTAAAACAGACCCAGAGTCGATTGCTTCACTACAACAACAGTTACAGCAAACCTTTGGAAACCATGCGCCTCGGTTGCCTCTGTGGTTACGTTAATACGACGGGAACTACAGAACCCTGGTTTTGAAGGAACCTGGTTGGAACATGCCTTTCAAAACGTGCGATTCAAGATGGATGAGCGAGGTGCGGTGGTTAAAAGCTATAGTTATTCTAGCGACTTTGGTCCTACTCGCTCTTCCCTACCTCGTCGCTTTATTTTTGATAAACCCTTTTTGTTGACCCTGTGGCGCGAGCAAGCAAACACGCCCTACTTGGCTGTTTGGGTTGGCTCTGCAGATGCCCTTCTTCCGTTCAGGAAAAATAAATAAAATCTTCGGTTGATTTCCCCGCTTTTGGGCAACATAATTTTTCTATGAAAAGAAATGTTTTTTATTCGGTTCTCGTTTCGTTTTGTCTCTTGGCTGCTTCTTCCTGCACAAAAGCGGATGATGCTTCTTCTCCCAAGGCAAACAAGAAGGTTGCTAACCCCACCAGCTCTGCGTTTGATCGCTTTATCGATAAGCCGGGGGATTTATTATCTGAGGCAGATGCGGCCACCATTTGTGGTAATCCAGAAAATGCGGAGTACGAAGTGGGGAACCTTACGGGCAGCATGGCTCAGTACAACAAAGTGAGCTATTCGTGGGACGGGGGGCGTATGCAAAAGCTAAGCATGGGCAACATGGAGATGGATGTAGAAAATCCTTATACCTTGTCGGTAGGTATGCCCACCGAAGTAAAAACGTATGGGCGTGAGGATTCTATAGCACTGGCTTTTGAGAATGCCCACAGAACGCTTACTCCAGAGCAGGCTCAACAAGCAAAAAAAGCGATTGATGAACAGTTTTCTAAAGAGGCTGAGAAACGGGGGCTCGATGTGGGTGAGCAAGAGCAAGATCTGGCAACCGGAATGACGGAAGGCTTGTTGTCGAAAGCCCTGAAAATGACCTATGAACGTGTAGATGGCTTAGGAGACGCCGCTTATTGGAATCCTCAATCACGCCAGATGGATGTGTTGGAAGGGAACCGCTACATTCCCATAACGGCGGATATTAGTGACGATGTTGAAAAGTGTAAGGAGGCGGCTATTGCCGTTGCGAAATTAATTTTAAATCCCTAATTCTTTCCTAGCCTTTTTTGCATCCAATGAATGTTCGGCAACTAGCTGAGCTGGTTTTTAAGGGAATAGGTATTTATGCTGCCTTTGAGTTTATAGCCAGCATTCCAGGTTTGGTCATCGTGATCGAACAACTGAAACTCATGAGGTTTGATGGCGTTTCTGATAGTGGTTTAAGCATGCTTACGGTTGTTTCGTTGGTATCGGTTCCGTTCTTATACTTGGTTTTCGCGCTTCTCTTTTTTACTTGTGCAAAGCCTCTGGCACGAACGATGGTTGGTGATCATGAGGACAAGCCCCTTGAGGGCGAGGGTTCCTTTGATGCCTTTCAAACCTTCATCCTTCAATGTCTCGGGTTTTATGCCCTTATCCAATGGTTGCCTCCGTTGATTCAACACCTGGTAGCACGGATGGTTACGAGATCTACACTGGTGGGTTCGCAGGATTTTTCTTTCTTGCTACGCTTTAATTCACCATCGTTACTGAGCGCTGCGATTGGTTCGGTATTGGGGATCTTGCTTATCTTTCGGGCTTCGGGTATAAAACGATTGATTCAACAGGCGCGCCCGATGCAGTCTCACGATACGTGATTTGTGTCCGTTTTACGTTGTAGTGAGTGGTTGACTTTTAAATGCCTTTTAGTCATGTTAGGGCTATGCGTAAGGCGAGGTTGGCCATCCTATGGGTTTTGGTTCTTGCAGGTCTACTTTTTTGTTCCTGCGATACGTTAACCCCACAAGCGTCTTTCGTGAACGTTGATCCGAATAAGCCCATGTTTGCCCTTCGTCCAAGCGAGGCAGCAAGATACCAGCCCTGTTTTTCTGTAACCAATAGGGCTGATGGAACTTGGGAAATTCGATCGGATTGTGCTGATACCTCGGAACGTAATTATGGATTGCGAGGAGAGGCGGTTAACCTGCAACCAATACCCGTTGACACGGATGGGGTTTCTTTGCGTATTCGTTCAGATGCTACGATGGCCTGCAGAATTTTAGTGGTGTATGCTCCTTCAGGCAAAACTTTGTATTCGCAGTTATATTCGGTGGGCGCCACTTGGGAAGCGTTGTTGTTTCCTCTGGGGATTACGGAACCCTTGCCCGAAGGTTCGCTTTTGATACACGTGATTCCATTGGAGCAGTCTAAAAGCATTTACCTAAAGGATGTGGCTGTTTATGATCAAGCTTCTAGAAACTTGGACAGGGAAGAAGAGGCGGTAAGCGTGCCTGCTCATAGGGCGAGAACGGTGGTCGTGCAGACTCAAAACGAGATGGGTGAACCGGTCCCGGGCGCCGAAGTGTTGCTCTTTCAAGCCCGTTCTGGTCTTCGATTGGGAGGGCGTTTAAATATGCGTTTGATGGCAGAGGAGTCGTTACAAGCCAAAGAATATGTTTCCTATTTTAATGCCTTGTTTGAATATGCCGATGTGCTTCGTTGGCAGGATAAGGGGGGGGTACCGGAAGAGGTCGTGAAGCTAGGTGACAAGGGTATACGTTTTCATGGGGGAAGCCTTTCTTTTCCTACCGCCCAGCGATATCAACCAGAGTCATGGTCAAAACTGGATGAAAATGAGTTGTTACGTGCGATGGAAGAACAGTTGCTTGACCAACTTGCCTTCACCCTTCCTTTTGCTCGGTCTTGGGATATTGCGGCCTTTGTTCGAGATGGAGGAGGGTATTCCAGTCCATTAGGGCAGCGGATTCTTCCTGTTTGGCTCAGGGAGGTACGCTTACGGATTCCCCCTGAGGGGCGTTTAAGTATTCGGGAATCACGTGTGTTAACGGGCTCGGAGGATGTTTTTGAAGCCTTTTTACGTGATATACGTGTTTTTTCTGGGCTGGAACAATTGGATGAATTAAGACTAGAAACCCATTTTAGTGCCCGTAGCAAATTGCCGGCAGAGGTGTTGAAGCAACGCCTAGACCAGCTCGCCCAACTTGGCGTGGACATTGCCTTGGTGAATCTTTCGTTTGATGGTGTTTTGGGAACAACGGATCCTGGGTATGTTCGTCGGGTGATGGAGGTGATATACGGACATCCTTCCGTTACAGAAATGGTGCTGGGAGACTGGTGGGCTGGCGACGCAACCTTTCCGGAAAATGCCTTGTTAGACAATCGGTTTCAGCCAACACCCTTGGGGGTAGTGGTGTTGGAAAAATGGCTTAATCATTGGCAAGCGGATTTTGTTGCACGGACGGATGCCCAGGGACGTGCGACGCTTCGTATACGAGAGGGTACGTATCAAGCGGTAGCAAACCATAAGGACTTGCGCGCGGTCATGCGTTTTGACACCGAAGATGACCTGGAACAACCCCTTTCATTATCGTTGGTTGCTAAAGAAAAAGAGGAGCCGAATGCTCTTAGGATTGAAACCCAAGATGATCCAAGTACCAAACCAGGTCAAAGGGTGGAGGTGTCAAGGGAGGAGCCTCCAATCCCTGCTGAGGAAAAACAGATAGCTGAAGAGAAGGAAACGCTTTTTGAAAACCGTGAACTGATCGATCAACTTAAAAAACGGTTACAAGAACTTAAGCAGCAACAAGAGCAAGAGCAAAAAGTGCAACCACGGGAGACCAGGCGTGAAACAAGGTCTCCCTTAATGCAACCCGTGAGGCGATAATGGCAAAATCTACCCCTAGGATATGGTTAGAAGGGATACTCGTAATCATTTTGGCGATCACGGCCGTTTGGTATTATTTTTTTAGAGAAGACCCCGTACATAAAGAACAACAAGAGCATGACGCGCAGGCACCTCGTGTGGCACGTTTGCTTAAAGATCGCACAGCAGACAAACCTCAGGCTCTAGAGTCAAATCAACAAACGAATCAAATGGAAGATCTTTTGTTAGAGGAAGAAGCGTTAGCTGAAGAGGCTCTGCTAGAGGAATTGCCCGTGTACGGGCTGCTGTTGGGTAGCATAGTAGACCCTTTGGGCAATCGTATTGCCGGCAGGGTTCGCAGTGAAGATTGTGGCTTTGAGCAGGATGCCCAACGCGGTTCTTTTGCCATACAACTCGCAGAGGGGTTCTGTACCATCGTTGCGGATTCGGTCTTTGAAGATCTGGTTTTACAATCCAATCCTTATCGGGTTGAAATTATACCGGGAACCACAAATGTGATTGAGTGTGTGATTCCGATACCCGTCGAGGGTTCTCTTGGGCTAGAGTGGGTAAAGCAAGGTGACTGGTTGGAAGTCGTGTCTGTGATGCCGGGTTCAAGTGCCTTTGTAAACGGGTTGCGTGAGCAAGACATTATTTTATCGATCAACGGTCGTGATGTTGCTGGAATTTCGCCAGAGGAAGCGTTGGCACTTATGCAAGGTCCTCTAGGTTCTTTGCTTCAGGTGGGGGTGGCTATGCCTGTGGGCGATCGTTGGGAAGAAGAGATCGTTGAGTTGCTTTATCAGGCTGTTGAGCCCTGATTATGCAGTTCGTATGACCGTGTTAAAGGATTTCAAATAAGTGCAGTTGGACAAAGGGCGTGTTTTTTAAGGGCTTTCATATCGGCTCTTTTGCCATGCTCATAAACGGCGGCTGAAGCCGCATCAAACGCTGAAAGTCCTTGTGCCCATAACGCACCTATCATACCGACAAGCACATCCCCTGATCCTCCGGTCGCAAGCGCAGGGTTGCCAGTAAGGTTGATCGCCAAATCTCCATTCGGGGAGGCCAAAATGGTTCCACTTCCTTTGAGCACAACAATCGCATGGGTACGCTTTGCGGCACGTCGAACATGTTTTTTTCGGTTCGACTGCAAGGTCTTTAAATCGTAATCAAGCAAGGTGGATAGCTCACCAGGGTGCGGGGTAAGGATTAGGGATGCGTTGGTTTCCTGAAGGTGCTCTGGCGTGCCGGCGAAGGCTGTGATGGCATCCGCATCCAAAATGAGCTTTCTGGTAAATTCTTTTAAAAGGTGTTCCACCAAGACGCGGGTACTGGGTCCGCCACCTAAGCCAGGACCAGCAATGATGGTATCAAAGGAATGCAAGCCTTTGGTAAAGACTTGAAGTGCTTCTGGCGTAAGTTGTCCTTCGGGAGTTTCGATACCCTCATAAACCATAAGCGCCGGATGATTCATAGCAACGATGGGGGCTTGGCTTCGGGGGGTAAGCACACTGGTTTTTCCTGCACCGGAATTGACCGAAGCCATGGCACAAAGTCGAATGGCTCCCGTCAAGCCTTTACTTCCACCTAGGCATAAGACATGCCCAAAACATCCTTTGTGGCTATCCCTTGGACGCGGGGGAAGGATATCAAACCCTTGGCTGATAAGACGAGGTATGTTTTCTTCTTCGGAAACAGGCCAAAAGCTACCAGGTATACCCAAATCTATGGAGTATATGGAACCCGTATAGGAATAGGAGTCTGGATTTAAGAACCCTTGTTTGGGAAGCCCGGCGGTAAGGGTAAAGTCGGCCTGAACACAAGCACCGGGGACCTCTCCGGTGTCTGGGTTGATGCCACTAGGTACATCAATCGATACGATCGTCGCTTCTTTTCTTAACGAATGGATCAGTGAAATGGCTTTTTCTACGGTCCCTTTGGGTGCGCCAGTAGTACCTGTTCCCAGAAGACCATCTACGACAATATCTGCAAGCGGCAAGCGCAACTGTTCTTCTTTCCAGTCGGACTCTTGGGCAACTATTTTTGCCTTAATTCCCGTTTGTCTGAAGCGTTTAAAAGCTTCTTTTGCATCTCCGGAATAGCTTTCCGGTTTAGCGGTGATCCACAACGAAAATCGTACCCCTAAAACAAAGAGGTGGCGGGCAATGACAAACGTATCTCCCCCGTTGTTCCCTTTTCCGGCAATCAAAAGCACATGGGGGTTAGGGTGGGGGTGGGACTGAATGATTTCTTTGATGAGCTGGGCCATGCCTCTGCCTGCCCGTTCCATCAAAACGATGCCAGGCGTGCCGGCTTCTATGGTTTTTTGGTCTAAAAGCCTCATTTCTCGTGAGCTGACAAACGGAATCATGTTTCATTCTCCGATGAGTTATGAGGGTTTTGCATGGCTGCAAGCATTTCAGTAACGGCGGCCTTCATGCCAACAAGCACTGCTCGTGCAACGATACTGTGTCCAATATTTAAGGTGTGTAAATGCGGAATAGATCGTATACCGGGCAGCGTATCTAGGGTAATGCCATGGCCAGCATTCACCTGTAATCCTTTTTGGTGTGCATACGTCGCGGCCTGGGTCAATGGGGCTAAGGTATCTTGGTTGGGATTGTCACAATAGGTACCTGTATGCAACTCAATCATAGGGACCCCCAAGCGAACACAGGCGTCAATTTGCTCGATGTCTGGATCAACAAAAGGGCTCACCTGAATGCCGGACTTCAATAAGAGGTGGACAGACGGCTCAAGTTCAGATGCTAGTCTGGAGATATCTAATCCCCCTTCGGTGGTTAACTCTTGTCTTTTTTCAGGAACCAAACAGACTTCATCTGGCTTGATCTTGAGTGCCAAAGACACCATTTCCGAAGTATGTGCCATTTCCAAATTCAGGGGAAGCGGTTGTTTGTGACGCATATCTTCAACATCTTGATCCTGTATATGTCTGCGATCTTCTCTGAGATGAACCGTTATGCCATGTGCCCCAGCTTCAGCAGCCATTAACGCTGCTTCAAGGGGGCTGGGGTAGGCTACGCGTCGGGCTTGACGCAGCGTAGCGACATGATCCACATTGACTCCAAGGTAAAGAGGGGTGTTCATACGATCAAAAGGATTCGTTGGGCTGTTCTTTAGCAGATCGCTCTTGCATGGAGGTTTCGTATGTCATGACAATCCCACGACCTTTTAGTTTTGCTGATGCTAGTGCTTTCTCCGCCGCATTAAAAATAGCCCCGGCACTTTTTCCGTGCTCAGGGGCAGAGGCAACCCCAATGGAAACAGTGATTCGCAGGGTACTGCTCCCCATGGGTATGGTACTTTGACGTATTTCGGTAACGATGCGCTGTGCAATATGCTTAGCTTCTTCTAGAGGACAGGCCAAGCATATTAGAAATTCATCCTGTTCCAAACGACCCAAAACATCGGTCTCTCGGGTTTTCATTTCTAGGTAATGACCCACAAAGGAAAGAATGCGGTCTCCTCCTTGTTGCCCATAATGTCGGTTATAACGATCGAGCGTATCAATATCCATGTACAACATACTCACCGGAAGGTTGTTTCTGCGACGTTGACCGAAAAACTTTTGCATGATGTTGCTTATATTCTGCGCTTTCAAAACGCCCGTCAAGGGGTCTAACAAAGCGGCTACTTTAGGAGAAAGGTCCTCTATATTTTTGGTTGTTTTTTCAGGGCATGCTATCGTTGTTGAGCCATGCTCCTGCGCGTGCGCTAAAAGTTCGGCTACTTGTTCCCCGTCATTTGGATAATGTGCTTGTCCTATTGTAAGCTCATGGGCTTTTAGTTTTTCTTTAATGCGGTGTATGGGGAAGGGCGCCTGATCTAATTCTGTTTTTAATAAAACACCCAATTTCCCAGGCTCAATGAACATGCAAAAATCCTCCTCACGAATGTTCTGCTCTATCTCTAGAGCATCCTGTTCATTCAAACCTTCTGAGGTCAACAAGACTAAATGAAAAGGCTCAGGCTGTTTTCGGTTCGCACCAATGTATTCCGTGACTCGAATATAAAAAGCACTACTGGAGTCCAAATTTTCCTCCTTCAATGCATCTGGGAGTTCTCCTTTAGCCGCGGCAATCAGCTTCATGTATTTGTAGCGACTCACCATTAAAAACAGTGCTCCAAAGCAAATGCCAAATGCCAACAAGGTTTGTAAAAGTCCTGAAACCAGTTCTTGCATAGCTAGATTATAGAGGCTCCGCTTTCCTTCTCAAAAAAACGTGCTTTATCCATTTCAGGTGTAATCGACACCTTCTCCCCAAAATCGGCCATTTGGCCCCCCTCCATCCGTGCGATAAAGGTAGAAGGACCCGTGTTCATGTACCAGAAAACTTCAGAACCCATAGGCTCAACGACATCAACATGGGCGACAAAGGATTCTTTTTTCTGGTTTACGGCTGTGAGGGTCATATTCTCGGGTCGTATACCAAAAACAACCTCTTTGCCCTCATGACGAGCAAGGGTATTTGCATGTGCATCGCCAAGCTCCAGTTGAAAGCTTCCCTCGTCAAACAAAATCCCGGACTCCCCCCGAATCACGCGTCCATTAAAAAAATTCATGGGAGGACTACCAATAAACCCGGCCACAAATTGATTGGCGGGGTGGTGGTACAACTCCAATGGTGGAGCTACTTGTTGAATAACACCGTCTTTCATGACCACGATCCGGTCCCCCATGGTCATGGCTTCCACTTGGTCATGGGTTACATAGATCATCGTTGATTCCAATTGATGGTGTAAACGACTTATTTCTGTGCGCATTTGTACCCGCATTTTTGCGTCCAGGTTAGAAAGCGGTTCGTCAAAAAGAAACGCCTCCGGGTGGCGTACGATGGCTCTACCAACCGCTACGCGTTGTCGTTGCCCACCCGAAAGAGCCTTGGGGCGTCGTTCTAACAGGTGTTCTATATTGAGGATCCGAGCCGCTTCATGTACACGCTTTTCTATTTCTGCTTTTGGGTATTTCCGCAGTTTTAGACCAAAAGCCATATTTTTAAAAACAGTCATATGGGGATATAGCGCATAATTTTGAAAAACCATGGCAATATCCCGATCTTTTGGGGGAACATCATTCACTACCCGGTCACCAATGCGAATGGTTCCCTTACTGATCTCTTCTAACCCAGCTATCATACGGAGGGTCGTCGACTTCCCACAACCCGAAGGACCTACCAAAACCAAGAATTCTTTATCCTTAATGTGAAGATTTGCATCGTTTACCGCTGTTACTCCACCCGGATAAATTTTATACACCTGTTCTAATGATACTTCAGCCATAGGGATCAATTACCTTAATTTCTTAAGCAATGTCAACAGGACTTCTTTATAAAGAGATGTTTAAATGGTGGAGGATACCGGGATCGAACCGGGGAGCTCCCCGATCGCGCCAGCGTATCGGGGCGCTCTGTGGATTCTAGAGTTGATCGTAATAGCGATCAATGATCCGTTGAATGCTAATGCGACTCTTTTTCCTTTTGATAGCCCGTTCTCTGGCAAGGGCTTGAGAACG
>JAOXNT010181401.1:0-15409 GCA_028565815.1 Cletocamptus dominicanus | reverse complement strand
ACATGGGCAGGCGCTAGGGTCTACCAAAAACCGAATGTAGCAAAAACACCATTTGGAAAAATCCCTGATCCGCGAGATGCGGTTGATCATTTTTCCCTTCCGCGAGTGCTTCGCAAGTATGTTGCGCCTGATGGTTGGTATTGTAATGGCTTGGCCGGTTTGGGTGAGCCTGAGTTAATTCAATTCTGGTGTGCAATCAAGCCACCGACAAGCCGCACAAAAACAAACCGAACTATTCTTGATGAATCTGGCGAATACATCGAGGGCGAGTTGCTTTTATTTTACAACCCGTACCATGCCAATCATCCCGATGATGGTATTGAATTGCAGCAATCGGCTGATGTTTCAGACTATTCCGGCTTTGCTGATGTAATTGAATATCAGGATGCGCTTTGGATTGTTCGTGAGCATCAAAAGCTTGATGCAGGTGATACCTGGATAGGTAAAGCTATTATTATGCGCTGGACTGACAAACAGAGCAACCAAACAACAGCGAGCCACTATAACATTCAATGAATAATCGCGATTGTTTGCCCTGCTCATCTGAAATTAATCAATATGAAGATGACTGGATTTGTACGCTGATTGAATGGCTCGACAGCGTAACCTGTATCGGTTGGATACGCGCCTACCCGAATAGCGCGAGACCTGATAAAAATGACGAGCCCACCGGGCAATATGGAACAGTTCATGTAGATAGTATCCGCTACATGCTGCCTAAAAAAAACGAGAATGCGGCGCACAGTGATAATGAAGTATGTGTGCGCATAAAACATCGTGTTGAAGCTGATATTGAACTGACAGTTTATAACTATGCCAACATGCCCGACTTTAACGGGCAGAAGACACGGACAGGTGCTGATGTGTTAATGCGCGTTCTGGATGCGTATTATGGTATTCCGCGCTTATCAGATGCACTAAAGGCCGGTCTGATTTCATTTGAAGATCACGGTCAAATCAATAATTTTGAAGAAATCGTGCAATCTTCTTATCAACGACGCTCATCTATTAGCCTGACGTTGTGTATCAATCGTGCTACCTCTTTTGCTGATAACTTAATCGCCGGTTTCACATTAGAGATCGGCTGTAATAACTCCGACTGCGAGTAATAAAAATGCCTATTGATTGTAATAACCCTGGCTGCGCTCCGGTGTTGCCAGCTTCTATGCTCATCTCAATTACCGGCGAGCCGGAAATTCCGTTAAACACGGATTGCTCTACGAATATCTTATATTTGACTGATGAACCAGGACTTGTTAACCAGGCCGATTCAGGCAGTGGCGCATACCTGTCTACTGAAAGCCGTTATCGCCAGATTGCAAGCCTTTCAGATTTGGAGCTGCATTTTTCAAAATGTTCCAGAACCTATTTTGAATTAAGCCGCTTTTTTTCTTGGCCGGTAGGTAATCGAATCAGACCTCAAACCATTACTATCGCCTATTTTGACTCAGATAATGAGTCAATGGCTGAGGCTGTTCAGTCTATCCATAGCTGTTTCAAATGTTTCTACACAATAACTCATGTGGCTTACGATAAAAACGATGTGCCGCTTTATGACACTGCCGGGCAATTAGAATTGGCTGATTGGGGCAACACTCATTTTACACGAGTTGTTTTGCCAACGGTTGACAGTGCTAACTTAACCGATCCAACCGAAAATAGCAGTAATGCTTATCAGTCGAAGCAAAACAGCCACACCCACGCCGTTTATCAACTTTTGAATGATGATTGCGTCAAAGAGCTTGATGCAAATTGCGATGAAACCGAAACAATTATCAATGTTTATAGTGCTGAGCATTTGTTAATGGCGGCAGTGATTGGTTCTGTTTCAATGGCCGTGGATAATGCGCTATTTAATGTTCACGCTGCGCCTCAAAATGGCATTAACTTAAATGGTGCCAGGACAGCAAGACTGACTGAACAAGAAACCTGGGATGTGATGGGTGACAATCTTTATCTAGGCGGTGTCCAGCAGTCACACCCGCATCACGTCAACGTTTATCACAATATCAGCGGCTATCAGATTTTAATGCCCGGCATATCGGCAACCGGCGCTCGTATTGATGAACTCGTTTATATGCGATACATGCGCGATACCCTGAATGATCAGTTGATGAATTTATTAGTCAGTAATCAAGCGGTTCCGATGCGGAATGATGCGCTTATTCGTACCCGCTTAACTTCTGTGATGCGTTCGTTTGTCTCTAAAGGGATTATTCCTGACTCGCCGGGTGCATTAGATAAATCGCAATTTGGTGATGCTTATTTGGAAGGCAACGGCTGGATTCTTGAACGCGATGATTTAACAGATAACAGCGTAAAAAGCCGAGTCTACCCGGCATTTAGATTCTGCTATGCAAATCAAGACTTAACCAATTATTTTTCAATCCTAATTTGTGAGGGCGCTTAAAAATGGCTGATTGTAACACCGGCTGCGGACGCGATATTGCCGAAGCGAGCTTTATTTTTTTAGGGATTGATTTTCCACTACATGATGAAGGCGATTTAGTTGTTTTTGACGTTGAAGAAACCGAGTTTAACGAGCATACCGACCATCGTGGGTTAAATGAGGTTTACTCATTTAAGGCTGCAACTAAAGTGGATATTACCGTGAATATGAATCCATGCAGCCCTGAATACAGGGAATTGTATGAAATATGGCGCTGTAATAAAGGCGTTTGCTCAGAAGTCATTGTCAACAAGCCCTGTTGTGGCATTGATTCATACGAGCGGGTAAAGGTTAAAAAAATGGGCATTCCGCCTGTTTCACATGACAACCCGCCAACCGAGGTTATGTTTACCGGCTACCTGCCACTGTGTAATTAAGAGGGTTTTATGCAAGATCAAGCGGGAAATTATATTTTCAATATTGACGGCCAAAGCTATCGGGTTATGAAAATGGATTATTTTCAGCAATGCCGGATAGCGGGTTTGTTTGAAAAGTTGAATAAGCCATTTGCTCAGGATGGTATTGAAGCGCAGCGCGAGTTATTTGGAATTATTCAGTGGGAAGTTGAGCCGAATAATTTTGTTTTTTTGGATGACTTTAATCTGAAGAAATTACTAGCGCGGCTGGATGGTGGTTCGCTTAAAAACGGCATGGCTTTATTAGAGACAATTACAACTGAGCTGATGGGAAATTTTACAGATACCGGCGCGGCGGAAGCCCGCTCGAACTCCGATCAGCCGCCGGTAGAAAACTCAAATCCAGCCAATACAAAAACCGAAAGTCCGTTGACTCAGATTTACGAGCAGTCGCGCCGGATATCGTAGACGAATATTATCTCTGGGGATTAATTGACAGAAAGCTAGCCACCTATGAAGGCATTTTTATTGAAAAAAAATACTCAATCGAGGACTTGGACAGGCTATGGCAATTTGCTGATTACAAAATGGTTATTGAAGCTTGGAATGCAGTAGAGACTAACTGATGCAAATTGATACATATACAGTCGGTGTCAGATTTGAGATTGACAATAACAGCTTTCGTAACATCCAGCGTCAGCTTGAGCGATTAGCAGAACAGGCGCGTCGCATCAGGCTTGATTTGGATGAAGGCGGCGGTGGTGGCGGTGGTGATCGAGGCAGGCGGAATGATGCGCGTGTGGGTGGCTTTGGCATGATAGGCCGCTTTGCCGGGCCGGTTGCCGGTGTATTGTCGTTAAAAGAAGGCATCCAGGCTGCGGCGGATTTGGACAAGGCGATGGTCGGCGTGCAAAAAACAACAGGGCTTGCTGATGATGAAGCTCAGCAGCTTAAAGAAAACCTGATTGAAGCGTCAACGATTGACACCTCAACAGCACCAGAACGCTTGTTGGCATTCGCTCAAGCAATGGGCTCAATGGGCATGACAAGCCGCGAAGAGATCGAGGCTGCCGCGATTGCGATGGGCAAATTAGAAGCGGCTTCAGATATTCAGGGTGATTTTGGTGCGTTGCAGATTGGAAAAATGCTTGGCCTTTTAGGACTTGCCAATACACAATTTGAACAGTTAGCTTCTCAGTTTGTACGAATGGGTAATGACTTTAAAACGACAGAAAGCCAGGTGCTTTCGGTTGCTAACGAAGTCGCCAAAGTCGGCCAGATTTTTTCATTGCAGGCACCTGAAGTAATAGGATTGTCTACAGCCTTTAGTGAGCTGGCTATCACGCCGGAAAATGCCAGAACAGCGATACTTAAACTGATGACTACGTTGCAAAATGCAGTCGCGGGTAATACAGCTCAAATGGCTCAATTGCGCAAAGAGACTAGCCTGACAAATGAAGAAATAACGCAAATGGCCTGGGGGACGCGAGAACAGAAATTAGCACTTGAGGATTTAACCGGGCGTAAAATTCGACGAATCAGAGAAGAAATTACGGCTGGGCAAGATGAAATGGCGGCACTAATCAGTGTCACAGGACAGTCTGGCGAGGCAATTAGGCAAGCATTTTCAGAGGATAGACTTGGATTATTCTTAAGTGTTACTGAGCGGCTTTCTGAAATGAATCAGGCTGGTGAAAACCTGACATTAACTTATAAGGATTTAGGCGTTAATGAAGTTGCTTTATCTACATCGCTAAACACGCTAGGCGGCAATGTTGAGCGTGTAAAAGAGATATTAAAAACAGCAAATGACGAGTGGAAAATATCAAATGATCAGATGACAGCGCTTAACAAAGAAGCTGAAGCTGCTGGCAAATCGTTTTCTGCTGCGTTTGATAAAATGGTGAACGCTTTAAAAGGACTGGCTGACGCTATAGCCTCAACCGGAATTCTTGAGTTTTTGGGCAAAATAATCAATATGGCTACACAGGCCATAAAAGTTACAGTCGATTTGGTCAGAAATATAAAAGAAATTAGCAAGGAAGCAATTGATTTTATACCAGAGCCTGTTAAAGAAGTGGCTGAAATTTATAAAAATGTTGAAGCTAAAGACTTTGTTCCGCCACAAGTCAGAGGTTTTTATGAGGGTGTTCGTGGCTTTTTAAGTGATGATGATAAAGTTTCAATTCCTGAAGATAAACTACCGACTCCGCCGAAGTCACCTGATTTTGTCGGCCCTATCCGCCCTGATAATATTAGGAACACACAAAACATAAACGCCACTATCAATCAGTCAATTACCGGAAGCGGCGAGCCAGATGCAATAAAGCGTGCGACAGAAGAAGGGCTAGCCGAAGTGGCTAATGTTATGGAAACGGCATCAGGCGGCTTTTAATTTATACATTGTTTTTTGGCCTCATCTAATAAATTGTCTTTTTTAATTCCGGCTTTTTGCCAGTCAATGTTATTGTAACCAATTGATGGCGTAACATGCTTACTTGCGCCGTTGGCAACAACAAGTTTATCGTTGATAACCAGCCAGGCCATTGGTCGCCAAATTCCGTTATAGCTGTTACGTTTAACACAAACAATATAGCCTGCGCCATTGTCGTTTTTTGTAGCAATAAGGTGTGAGCTATCAATATTAAGCGGGTTTTTCTCTATTTTCCTAGCTACTTTATCTATTGATGCGCTTTTGTCAGCGTCGATGGTTAATATGCTTATAAAAAGCAAACCCGTAACTATTGTGAAAAACCATCCAATAAATTTTGCGCATCCACTATTATTTTCTTTGGCCGCCACCTTTATCGGGCAGCCACATTTTGGGCAACTGTTGGCTTTTTCTGAAATTTCTGATTTACATTCAGGGCAATTAATTAATGCCATATCGGGTACTCCGTGAATATCCTAAAAAAAAATAATGACAGCTTGGCTTATCAGTTGATTCGTGACTTTGAGACTGACGCAGTCCGCATTAATGCCCATCAGTGCTCAGTCATCAGTAATACTATCATTGATACCCGTTCAGAAAACAGTGAATCAGCACATCGGGACGCCATACAAATAATACCGCCCTCCATACACGGGCTGTACAACCAGCAGTATGCAGGGGCCATAATTTATGGCGCAATTATCATGGGCAATCATATTCATGCACCAGGTAGTCAGTTGCAGGGAATATTTGCAAGCGATGGTTTATTCAAAAGCCTTTGGATTAAAGGCAACATAATCAACACGGACAGCCAGCATGAAATCACAATCAATGGTTTGAAGTCCGGGCATATCAGTCAGAACTACACAAGCAGTGGCGATTTGGCGAAAGTGCGGCTTTATCCGTTGCGGCTCGGTGGCTGGATTGATGGCAAATGCACATGGATTATCGGATTTAAAGAACAAAAGGATGATTATTTACCTGTTGAAGAAATAGTTTTTGATAGTGATTTGAGCCATGTTCAGGATTATAGGGGAAGCATTTTAAATCCTGATCATGTTTATTTAACCAATTTTGATTTGTTTGAGTGGCTAATTTTTGCAGGGACGCTAAGAGAACCGGATGCTGTCTCATTGTGCAGGGCTGTACAGAAACATGCGCCGGATTTTGGAGATAAGGTTTTTCTCACATAAGCCTGTTAAATAACGCGAGTAAAAAAATGACTAAAAATGAAGTGTTGAATCAACAACGCGGGTTAGCAGCTTTAACGCTTTATCAAGCGCCTATTGATGGCATTGATGGGCCTAAAACACGCGCAGCTCGTAATGAGTTTGTCGAACTGGAAAAGCTCGATAAAAGAGATAATTTAACAAAACGTTTGATAGAAAAAGCTTTTGCTATTCCTGTCAATGATTACCGCATGCCGGATGATTTGGCAGCGACAGTTAAGCGGGTATGCCAAAGCGTTTACCGGAATGATCCGCGCATCTGGGCGTATATCATGGCAACTGTTCAGCATGAGACTAATAATAGTTACTACCCGGTTCCAGAAGCGTATTTTCTTCCGACGCCAGAGGCCCGCGAGAAGTATTTGAAAGCCCAAAATTACTGGCCGTATTATGGCCGTGGGCTTGTTCAGATTACATGGGAATACAACTATCAAAAATATCAGGATATTCTCAATATACCTTTAGTTCAAAAACCGGATATTGCGTTAGAGCCTGCAATTAGTTTATTTATTCTAGTCCACGGCATGTTGACAGGAACGTTTACAAGCAGAAGCCTGGAGCAGTACATTAATCAATACAACTGCGATTATATCAATGCGAGACGAACAGTTAATGGATTAGACAAAGCCGAATTGATTGCAGATTATGCTAAAGAATGGGAGTCCCGTTATGTCGGATAATTATTGGAAAAAAGCCTGGGCATTAGCCGATTTGGAAAAACAGGAAGAGTCCGAAAAGCTGGACGAATGGCAGCGCAATCAGGTTAAAGCTGAGCAGATTAAACCACCTGAAGCATCACCACTTGTTATGAATAAAACGCGCCCGCCTGACGGATGGGTTGTTGATCAAAACGGGCAACGGATTCCCACATGGGCGACTGACGAAGACACGAAGCCGAAATGGAAAAGCAAAATATTCATTACACAGCTAGTAATGTTGGGCGCATCATTACTCAGCATGTTCTTCGGGTTTGATTTAACGCCTGAAACACAAAGCTTAATTACTGAAGGGCTTGTCGCTTTAATGGGTGGCGGCTCTATTTTAACAATCATATTCAGGTTGTTTTTTACTGATAAAAAGCTCGTTTAATATGCAGCCTCTTGTTGATTGCGGCTCCAGTCTCGTTGTTTTGATAGAAACACAGCAACGGGACTGGACGTGGTTTTACAATATTGTAAAAAATGTTCGGATTAAAATGTCGAATAACCCACACCGCCACCCTATCCCTTATGGCACTGAAATTACCGATCATGTGCAAAGAAATATGGATGAAATATCAATACAAGGTGTGATTGGTTGTTTGAGTTGTGATTTTATCAACGCTGATTATTACTCGGTTATCTCTGCGTTAAAGCAGTTAAAAGAGCGCATGATGTATAGCACTGATGATTTTGTTACATTAACAAGCAATCATTGGCAGGCTCGTTATATGATTTTAAAAGATGTTGAGGTCGAAGAGTCGCAAGACCGTGTGCATACTAAAATGATCACAACAACATGGATCGGCGCAAACCTAACCGGGACAATACGAAATCCTGATTTTGAGCGTGGCGGTATAATTTAATGCGCTATAGTTTTTCACAATGGGTTGAGGTGATTGAAGTTGACGAAACCGGACAGCGCATTCAGGTCATAGAGGATTTGACAGACTGGTTTAATAATCACAACGACATTAACATCAGTATTACAAAATCAATGACGAGTAATTCTGATACCTGCCAGATTGAGATATTCAATCACCGGGTTATTGAACAAATGTACCGTGACAAAAAAGCTTTTTTTGATCGGTTTTTTGAAAAAGATTATGAAGTCGATGTCATGTGCTGGTATGAGCAAACACATTCAACGATTGAAGATGAATATGTACATTGCATTTATTCCGGCGATTTCAACGATATTTATGTAAAAGATGATCGCTCAATAACAGACCAAGCGTTAGTTATTCAATCAGCAGCAGGACGCAGGGCCAGCTTAAGAACAATTGTTAACAAAAAGTATGCAGCAGGTACAACTTATCGCACTATTGTTGAAGATGTTTTTTCGTTTTTTCAGCCCGGTTATGAGCTTTATGTTTTAGATGATCCTGACGGTAAGCTCAATAAAACATTGCCGAGAGCGCGAACATATCACAGAAAAGCTGTTGATATTTTAAATGATATTTCACGCGATCTTGAAATGACGTGGGGCTTTGCTGAAAATCCCTGGCGACTTTCAGAGCGTCGGATTGGCGGCACAGATGGCACTACTATTGGCAATCCTAAACACTGTTATTTTGTTGATAAAAAAAGCGTTTTCGATTTGAGCGGTTGGCATGGTGCAGTCTATCAGGAGTGTAATGGATCAACAGGCAAAGTGGGCCGGATTGGTTATACAAAATCACAGTTCACATTCAACCATTTATATGATCCACCGTTAAACATAGGTATGCCCGTAGCTGTTTCTGACTTCGGAACAATGAATGATGGCGATGAGTTCCGGGGGCGCATTAACCGTATTTCGATTAACAATCAGGATGTGCACGTTGAATGCGCATATATTGATCCTGAAACCGGCTATGCTGTAATAGAGCAGGATAAAAAACATGCGGGGGCATTGGTACTATGACGCCCGCTGAATTTGCCGGTAAAATAAGGGCTGCTGATGAAAGCCGCTTAGTCGATTTGAATGTTTCTATTCCCGCGATTGTAACAGCCGTAGATGTTGATAGAGTGAGTGTCAGGCCAGCAATAAACAAAACAGTTATGTTGCCGGATGGTTCTAAAGATTATCAGGAGACAGAGGAAATAGAGGGCATTCCGGTTGTTAATCTAAGCTGCAATGGGTTTTCAATATCGCTGCCACTCCAGCCGGGCTGCCAAGGGCTTTTGATTTTCTGCGACTATGACATAGACAACTGGCTTGCCGGTAATCCGAATGCGGCCACTTCACGCTATCACGATCAAAATGATTGTTTCTTTTTTCCTGCATTCAATGGTGGCAGGAATGATGTGGATAATATAGAAATCAGCTCAGAGACCACAACACTCATAATAGGTGATGGATTCGATGTAGTTCATAATGGCGAATCTATGATTGATAAATTAAACGGCTGTTGTAATAACAGTTTTTCTGGCTGGAAACCCTGATTTGATTGGTGAAGGGTAAAGTGAGATAATTCAGGTATATTAGAATGATAACGTTCAAAGTCGATGGCCAGAACAGTGCAATTATAGGTACTAACTCAAACGGACTGGCAACACTCCAAACCGCATCACACCCTGAATCTATCTCTCAGAATGTCAAACTGCGCATGTTGGTCATGAAGCAGGGGCGGGATTATGAGCCGGAAGCAGCGATTAACTGGATAAATATTTTCAACGATAGACGGCTGCGGCCTGTACTGGGTGAACTGGTGCGGGTACTAATTGCTGATACCGATGGTGTTGAATCTGTCGATTTGTCAAATGCTGAGTATGAAATGAATCCGCCACGATTCAGGGGCATTTGCTTTACTGTGGGATGCGAAAAAATGGAGCTGTCACTTTGAATCTCGCTGACTTAATCGCTGATTTTAGAGCAAAAGTAGAGCCGTATATTGGTGTTACCGGCTTATCATATCCGCGTGAAAACATAGCTGACCCACTAGTTCAGGCTGTCATTCATCCGCTGGGTGGTTTGGCCGAGCTGTGGGAACGACTGCAAAAATTCGAGTCCGGTTTTGATATTCGCACGGCTGATTGTGACTGCCTGGAATGGGCAGCTTCATTAATCGGTGAGACTAAACGCGAAAATAAAAGGACTCGCGTTGCTATTGTTTTTACTGGCAGCAACGGAACTGTAATTCCTGCAAACACAACATTTACTGATGACTATGCCGGAAGCTGGAATACAGAGGAGGCTGTCACTATTCAGAACGGTTTTGGCTTTGGTGTGGCGCGTAGTTCAGTGGGTGATTTTCCGATTGAAGAGGGGGAGCTGTCACTTGCCGCACCGATCCCCGGAGTAACGCTAGCTACCAATGCTCAGATTATCGAATCAGGCTACACGGTTGAAAGTTGTGAGCAATTTCGCGCACGTCTATTAGCACAGGAAAATAGTGTCGAAACCGAAGCGGGTGTTATGGTTCAGTTGCAGAACATCGCCACAAAAGCATGGTTTATCAATGACGCGCCGGACTGCATTAGCCCCGTGAGCAATTCTGGCTTTGTGGTTATCGGTGGTGATGATAATGAGGTCGCCGAAACAATCCGCCAGTACGCTCCGATGAACTATACCCGGCTAGCGGGTAACACTACGGTTTATTTTGACTGTGAGCCTGTGCGCTTTATCCGCCCCTGCCCGGTGGGTGTGCAGGTGCAATATTGGGGTGATGAGGTCTCAGACGATGATTTTATTGCTGCAATCTGTGAGGGCGGACTAAAAGCGATTGATAGTATTGATTGTGTTCAGCATGCACAGTTCCGGCTTATACCGTCTTACCGTTCCGGCTGTGATGAACCAGATAGTGGAACAGGTTGCGATGGTTCAGTTTCACTGATTAGTGATGACTGCCCGTGTGATGGCGGATGTCCTAACGGGGATTACCAGAACTGCCCTACTTTAGAAAGTTGGCAGTATCCGGTGTTTGTGTCTGCTGAGCGGATGGGTGAGCGTTGTTAGAGTCGGGAATATCATATCAAATCTTGATCATGGCTATTTATGGTTTCAATGTCTTCTGGAGTTAACCCGTAACCATTAAAAAACCGGCTGGCATCTTCTAATTTTGTGATGAAACTAGGCATTGACTCTGGCAGATTAGAGCAGCAAAAGAAAAACCAGCAGTCAGCCGCCGTAACTGGCATTGCTATTTTGTAATCAATATCTAATGATTTAAGTACTTTTTGCGGGTGTTGGATTTGTCCTTCGATATTTGCTCCATAGGCATCATAACGGATGTGGGTCATTGTTCTTCTCCCAAAGTAATATTCGTTTTTGAAGATAGATAAACCTGAACAAACCCGGTATCAGCATCATCTACGCCTTTCGTTTGAATGTAAAGTTTAATGTCGTTCATAACTAACTGCAAAATCAAAAACATAATTATACCATGTTAGGCCAAATCGCTAACTGCCGAAAACCTGAAAAACGCCCCTGCTCTGACTGCTACCGTCCTTGCGAGCACAGCGAGAAAATACGCGCACTATTCACACAAGAAGCCGGGAGCAAAGGTGCTATCAAGCTTTTGATTGATTCGCACTTAGAGCAGCAGGAAGCATTTTTACAGTCGATGTGCGCGGCTAGACCGCATCTGAAAACACTGGCTGAGTTAGCCGGAATGCGCTGTTATGGGTTTACAGATGAGGGGTGTATCAATGTCTGCGGTATTCAGAAACGTCATTATTTATCTGATGAGTGCGGTTGTGTGGCTTCTGAATTTGATGACAGCTTTTATCAGGCGGTTATCAAAGCGCGGCGTATAGAAAAATACCCAAACGGCTATACGCTCAGAAAAATAGCTAATTTATTTGGCTGGGAAATTATTTATACCAGCGATTTTATCAATATTGATATTGCAGCCGATAATCCGGCCAAAGCATTTTCTATATTACATATGTTCCCGATTCCGTTAAGTGAAAATCTGCGTGTTATCGGTGACTGTTAATATAATATTTTAATTATCAACCCGCCCAATATTGGCGGGTTTTTTATGTCAAAAAAAGGAAGCATGAACATGCAATGTAAAAAGAATGTAAAGTCCTGCCAAACTACAGTGGCAAGCCGCCATTATCACCCTCAAAACAATGGCATGTATAAACATGGCTGTAAGCCATGCCCAACGCCTGTATGTAAAGATATCCGTGAAGGTGAGTTTGAATTTTCCGGCCCTGCTTTATTGCTTGGCGTGTGCAATATCCATAAATCATATTTGGTAATGCGCGATGTGCCCGGTGATTGCGAAGTCAGGGCAGGTGCTATTTTCCCGGACAGCAGAACAGAACATTTCCCGGATAACGCTTCAATGGAATTTAGTCTGCCTGGTGATTACACCGTGAAATACAAATGGGATGCTTGCTGCGAGTCTGAGCCACAGTTTGAAGCACTACCTTTCCCATGCCCTTGCGAATAACCGGAGGTTGCCATGCAATCAAGATATTATAAAAACAGGTGCGGGCGATGCAATCAGCCGACTGATCACTGTTCATGCACCACAGCAAAAGCCGTTCCGGTTACAGAGAAGGAATGGGATTGTGATTACCGCTATAGAGAAGGTGATTGTGTCGCGTTTAGCCATTGTGGCGGAACGTTATTTTACCGTTCGCGGCGCGGTAATAATATCGGCAATCAACCTGGTTCTGCTGATCCTGATTTATGGTGGGATGGCCCGGCAGAAAGCCTTTGTGGCCTGATTGAACTATCAGGTGTAAAGGGCGAAAAAGGCGATAAAGGCGACACCGGAGCAACCGGCCCTCAAGGCCCGAAGGGCGACAAGGGAGACACAGGTAATACCGGCGCTCAGGGTGTGCGTGGCGACAAAGGCGATCGTGGCGATAAAGGCGACCGCGGCGAAAAAGGTGATAAAGGCGATACCGGCGAACCTGGTGAGCGCGGACAGCAAGGCATCCAAGGCATTCAGGGTGAGACTGGTAATACCGGCGTGCAAGGTGAACAAGGCATCCAAGGCATTCAGGGTGAGAAAGGTGATAATGGACTGCCTTATAATCCTGATGAGATTGTTGAAACGCTGCCTTCTGACTTTGAATGCCCGGCAACAGGCACAACCAGCGTTTATGAGGCATCAACCGGCCTGCTGCATTTTTGTGTTGATGGCGTCCGTCAGCCGCCTGTTGAATTTGGCCGTGGTGAAAAAGGCGAAAAAGGCGATCAAGGCGTTCAGGGTATCCAAGGTGTTAAAGGCGAAAAAGGCGATCAAGGCATTCAGGGAGTCCAAGGCGTCCAGGGCGTAAAAGGTGACAAAGGCGATAAAGGCGACCGCGGCGAAAAAGGCGATAAAGGCGATACCGGGCCAAAAGGCGATCGTGGCGACGCAGGCCCACCAGGCCCAAAAGGCGATAAAGGCGATACCGGGCCAGCAGGGCCAGCCGGGCCACAAGGCGATCCGGGTGGGCCGCCGGGGCCAGTAGGGCCAATGCCAACTATTACCATTGGCGATAACGGCAATTGGTTTATCAATGGTGTCGATACAGGTAAACCATCACGTGGCGAGCCGGGCAAAGACTATGATCCCAATTGCCAAGCGTCTGTAGTTACTAACATCGAATGCGCCGATCAATACGGCAATCTAACCTTCGTATTTGATGACGAAGATAGAAAGTCTATGGCCGTTGAGATGTTTAAGCCCTCAGCCAAGGACGTTGCCGACAAGAAAAAGCTAACCGATGATCAAGGCAACGTGTATTGGCTTACTTCCAATATGATAGAGGCTGAGATCCATTGGGACGTTGAGCCAAATCTAAATACGCCTAAAAATATCACGCTGGCCAATTTCAGGCCCGGTGAGATGATAGACCAAAATCATCAGCGTATTACATTTGATGTGTTAAACAATAATGGCCGCTGCTTAGGCTATGGCGAATGGCACATTGTTATTGAATGTGATAACTGCAATTGCATTATCCCTGAATTTTCATTTCCTCCAGAAAGAAATTATTTGCTTGTCAAGGACAATCGCGGAATTGTTGCTAAACTCGAGCTATACGGAAAGGATGGGTGCGACAATTCCGATTGTTTAACGCCTAAGCCCTGGATGCCTTGTGATGATGGCGCTCAAATGGGTTTGTATTGCTATCAGGATCAAATATGGATTAATACCCAAAACTGTAATAAGTCCAGACCTGAATCATTAAATGGCTGGTTAGGTGGGTTTGATCTTTATCAAACGATCAACAAGCTAATCGAAATACAAATCAATGCGCGTGTGCCAGGCATGATTGAACAAGTGCTAAAGCATAAAGGATTGGTATGATGATTTGCGATAATAAACGAAACGTTAAATTACCGCTTTGGAATGCAGGCCCGCAAGAGACAGGTTGCTTAATCTATGATGATGGGCAATCAGAGCGTTATTTCATCAACCGGGTGCCTGGCAATACTGAAGTGCCAGATCAAGGGCTCCAATCCGGCACCTATTTAGGGGGGTTCAATAAATTCTGTGATCTAATATCACTGATTGCCGCTAATGGTGAAAAAGATTGCCATTCAGACGGAATACTTGATTTTTTCTCAAGTATTAGACCTTATCAAGAAGGAACTTACGATTGTGATGACTGGGTTATTTTTGAAAACAAATTACATCAGTCACGAATTGATGAAAACAACCGGCATCCTCATGACAAAGACGCATGGAAAAATTACGGTGACATATCAAATATATTAACGACTATTTTTGATGAGCATTCTGGTTATCAGGTTACCTTGCCTTATTGGAATAGTTGCGAAGTTGCTGGTTGTGTTTACCCTTATAAAAAAGGCAATTGTGCTGTTGAAAAATCGCCTGACCTTGATGACCTAGGTAATCAGAAAACAGATGACTGCGGCAATCCATTATATGTTGATCATATTTATGTGGCGCTTGTTGATACAATTGACCAACCTTCAGTTGGTGTTCAGCTTAACCCTCCAACATGGGATGGGCCGTACACTGCTTGCGAATTTTTCAATAGGCAGGTGGGGTATGATGAAAACGGAAATCCCATTAAACCGGGTGGTAATTCTGAGTTAATAACAACTGATGCCCCTATTGCGCCGCTTGAATGGGTTGATGTTGAAGATGAAGATTGTTTACCTAATTGCGAACATCCTACAAGAAAACGTCTGTCCTTATGTATCGACAAAGGTTTGCATTTAGTTAATAACTGCTTAAATGTCTTTATTGATATGACAAAAGGGCTGGGTTTTAATCAGGATGGCTCTATTTTCGTTAAAATAAAAGACGGATTGAATTTTAACCAAGATGGTGAAATTCAAG
>JAOXNT010180291.1:4750-15825 GCA_028565815.1 Cletocamptus dominicanus | reverse complement strand
CTCTTTTGTATCTACGCAAGTGTGTCCACATTGATTATCCTCAACACGAGCGCATTCATTGACATTGCAATGAAGAGGTTCGTCAGAGTTGTCACCGCAATCATCTTCCTTGTTGCACACTAATTCATAATCAATGCATCTTTTTGTACGACGACAACGAAATTGATCCTCTCCACAAGTGCTATTGGAATTGCTGCAGTCAAACTCGTCAGAGCCATCACCACAGTCATCTAAAGAGAAAAATTGCTTAATAAAGTTATATCATTAAGGACATTACATTTTCATACCCTCTCCGTCACACTTGTACTTTTGAGAAATGCACTTTGAATTCTGGCAAGTAAACTCATCGTTACGACAAGTTCGATAGGTACAATTTTTGGACTCATCACTGCCATCACCACAATCATTGTCGTGATCACATCTTAAAAATTTAAAAGAGAAAAGTTATACTGTATCTATGTCATAAATGCTGTTTTTTGCCCACTTACTCCCAAAACTTATTAATACATCTGCCATTGTCACACTGGAACTGATCCTCTTCACACTCAACCTTCGGACGGGTGCAATTGGCCATGGCTTCGCTCTCGTCTGCTGCATCAACACAGTCTGGATCTCCGTCACAAACCCATTTCCTTGGGATACACATGGCTCTACCCCACTCCTTATTTTTTTCACACTCAAACTCAGTCTCAGGATCACAAGTACGCTTATCTTCATGGGAAAAAAAAGAATAATCAATGCTATAATATATCATATTTATATTCCAAGAAATTGTATTCTTACTGCACTGTCGCTCCTCATTCTCATCAGAATTGTCAAGGCAATCATTGTCCCCGTCACAAACATAGATTCGTGGGATGCAATTCCCGTTATCGCATGTGAACAGATCACCAAAGCACGTGCGATCTTCCATCGTACATTGGCCTTCTGGCTCATCTGATCCATCTTCACAATCATTGTCTCCTTAAAAAAAAATCAGGTACAGTAAATGTATCACGGACACACTGCGTTGCTTCTTTTCTTTGACACTTACCGTCACAGTACCATGTGGCAGGAATGCATCTGTGATCTGGACAGCGGAATGAATTAGGAGGACATGTTCTAGAACTGCAGTGGAGGGGTTCTTCGTCAGAGTTATCGCCACAATCATTGTCACCTATCACAATTTTTGAGCATTGACATTATATGCGTACATGAAAATACAGTAGATAAATTAATTAAGTTTACCATCACATAGCCAATAGGGTTCTACGCATATGGTGGTAGTTTTGCACTTAAAATGATTTTCTGCGCAAGTGATGTTGTTGTCCTTGCAAAGGGAGAGTGCCTCGTCTGATGTTGAATTATCCTTGCAGTCGTTCACTCCATTGCAGACTTGAGATTGAGGAATGCATCTGAAGTTTTCACAAGTGAACTCGCCTTCTTCGCATTTTGGATAGTCGCAATCTTCTTCATCAGTGCGGTCACCACAGTCATCCTGAAAATTTATTATTATTTTAACGCGTTTATTACTTTCTCAGACTGATTACTGCGTACCTCGTGATCACATCTCCATGTGCTGAAAATACACCGACCGTTACCACATCGGAACTCGGATGGTTTGCAAGTGTGTTGCGAGCAATAGTTTTCATCTTCATCGGAGTTATCACCACAATCATCATCCCCATCACAACTCCACAGTCGTGAAATACATTTGCCATTGGCGCAAGTGAACTTGTCACCATCACAGATAGTGACGTTATTTGGTGCACACATTTTCCCTTCATTTACAGAGACAAGACCACCAGAGCATTTGCAAATGGCTGTGTTATCTGGGCCTGGATGGCAAGAGTCGGCACAGCCACCGTTGTTAACACTACACACATCTAGAGTGCATTCTTGTTTGGACTTGGAGTACAACTGAATATCTCTAGGAGAATGTTCAAGGCGTTTGATTAACTCTCTCACATTTGCGCCTGTATGCTTCTCAGCTCTATAAAGGCCACGAAGCTGAAGATCGGTCCAATATATATAAGAGGTATCAACGGTTATGGCAAATGGATAGATTGTAGCTGTGACAAGAGCACGTCTGCGACTACCATTGAAGTCAACTCTTTCAATGACTTCACGCACAGCATCTGTGAAATAAATCATCTCCTCGGTGTAATCAATGGCTAAGCCACTTGGTTGAGTGAGGTTTGAGGATACAATCTCTTTCTTTAATGTGCCAGCCATAGTTGCTCTGATGACTTTTGCGCTCTCGCCAAAACGTCCCCAGTCTGTATAGAAGAGAATTCCTTTGCAGGGGTGAACAGCAATTGCTCTAGGTCTGTACACTTGTGCTATATCAACCACTCGACTTCCATCGGTATCCATTGCATAAATTGACCGATTGTTTGAATCAGTCCAATAAATTTTGTTATGAACCCAGTCAAATGCAATTCCCTCAGGATTAATGCCATCTGTCTTAATGTCGTTGATTTCTTTAGGATTCGATGCATCCATCCACGCAATTCGAGGCTCAGGTTGAATCTGTGTGAAATAAATTCTTCCTTCGTTGTAGTCGAAGTCAACTCCAACTACATTCGTTAAGTTTCCGACTGTTGCAAAAGGAAGTCCTCCCAGTTTGTCTACGTTGTCTGGATTGATATGCTCACTTCTTACTTCAGATCTAGTTGTGAAGAGGAGGAATTCTTTTGAAACTGCACACTTATGAGAATTGACCAATGATCCAGTTGCACAAGCACATTTTTGACTCGATTCTCCAGCTTCTTGGGGATAGGAAAAGCAAAGCTGTTCACAATGACCATTACCAAGTCTTTGGCATGGATTAGAGGTATCCGCTGGCTGATTACTGGGATCCATCATTACAATGTCTCTCAAGCTTTCAAGGCCTGTTTTCACGATAGTTGGAGCAGCAACTTGACCAGGTAATTTAGATGCTTTGTAAATATTTTGAAGATTCCTATCAACCCAATAAACATCTTGATTTAGGATGCTTAGCCCTTTAGGGCTCGGTAAATTTCGTCGGATGACCTGACGTTCTTCTCCATTGTATGAAACTTTAAAGATTGCATCCTCGTGAGAATCAACCCAATACACATCGTGAGTCTGCATATCGATGGCGATATCTCTTGGGCTGCTAATTCCAGATGTCACAATTGGTTTTCGATTTGTTCCATCGAGCCATGATCTGGCGATCATAGGAAACTGACCATAGTCGATCCAATACAAATATCGCTTAACAGGATTAACGGCTATTTCTCTTGGATTATCAGTTGTTGACTTATAGATCACTTTTCTATTCTGACCATCTAACCAACTGACTTCAATGAAAGTTTCATGAGGGAAGACATTGGAGAAGTACAGATTCTTGGCAATCCAATCAATTGCAATTCCTCTAATTCCAGACTTGCCAATGCCATCTTTTATTACATGTGTGAGATCGCTCCCATCTGGATGGACTCTGTAAATTCCATTATGGCCTTTCTCATCGAAGTCAACCCAATAAATCCAAGTTCTCTTGTTTTTATCGTCGACATTAATAAGATAATCGACATGAAGAATGTTATGCCCTAAATCAGGAAATTGAAATATACACTATTGTAAAAAGCTACTATTTGAAAAGTAAAATATAGGAATAAACCTTTTCCTGCAATTGGAACCATGGCTTCTGCGTTATTATCTGTAAGATCAAATCCCCTCGCCATTTTTAGCTGAGAGACAATGGCATAAGAAGAAAACGATCGGCACTCTGTATCGCCTTCCAGTTTGTATCCAACAGAGCATCCACAACGTCTTCCTTTACGACCATGTGGGATGCAAATCTGTTCACAATTTCCATGATTACTCTGACAAGGATGATTATTGCTTCCTGTAAAATAATCAGATTTACAACACTGGAGCTTTTGAGCATATGAAGCTAAAAGTCGACTTACTTTGCCTTTTCTGAAATATGTTCAATGTCCTGAGACCAACTTCATTTTCAATCAAGACCTGTTCGTTGGTACCGTCATAACTGTCAACAACAGCAACTTTCTCGTACAATGGATCCAAATAGTACAAGCGGCGGTCTTTTACACCTAAGCCTGTTGGCTTAGAAAGAGAGCTGGATTGACCATCCTCAAGGACAACACGACGATTTGTGCCATCTAGGTTGCAAGATTCAATCTGTGAACAAATATTTCTGGTTCAGTACTGTACACGCAAAGAGATAAATGAACTCGAGAAACAAAATTGCTTACCTTTGCAGGGTGTTTGCTGGTAGAAAAGTATAGTATTTCCTTTTGCATATCAATTGCCAAAGCTTCAGGACTTTGAAGGTCGCGAACAACTATCTTTGGTTCTGTCCCATCCATGTTGGCTGAACCAACTTTGCTTGGAACACCTCGGCCACCTCGATCTAACCAAAAGAGCTTGCCGCCAGGCGAAAATACTACCAAGGATATTGGCTCACTGACCCCCAACTCATCGCCTTTATTGTCAAGAACGAGCATACGATAGCGAAACTTTTGTCGGTTCAGATCGACCAAAATAATTTCAGATGCTTCAATGTTTCCGATGTACATATTTCGACCAATCCAGTCAAAGGCAATGGAGTATGGAGATCCGACAATTCCAGAGTCAACTTCATCAAAGAAGTCAACCTTTTCTCCGCCACCCATGTGTGTTTTGTAAAGCGTTGCGTTCTTTTGATTTTCTTCCTCAACCTCGGTCCAATATAGCACTTGATCTTTCATATCGTAATCAATGGCCAAACCATATTTGACATCAACAACAGGTGTGAAGTGTCCTCGGCTTTTATCCTCTTTCATCAATGAAATATCGACAATTTGGCTTTCTTTCATAACCATGAGGAATGGTTCATCTTTTTCTGTGCAGCTTCCATCGTCACCTCTCCTGAATCCGGGACGGCACATACATGTGAAGCCTACAAGACTAGTTTCAGTAGGGGCAAGAAGGCACAATTGCTCGCATTTTGCCTTAAGGCAAGGATTTTCAATTTCAGGTTGCAGAACCGAATGCTTAATATGTACTGAGAGTGGTTGAGATATGAGATGAGAGACGACGCTTTCATTAGAACCCTTAAATTTGCGAGCCTGCATGACTCTGTTCAGCTGCCTGTCTGTCCAAAAGATTTGATCTTCAAACACAGCCAAAGAATGCGGATGAAGAAGGTAATGGTTATTAGCAATAACTTGTTGGCGACCACTTCCATCATAATTACAGAAATCGATAAAGTCAAGTTTTGAGTCAGCGAAGTAAACTCTCTTGGTGGGAATATCAAGCGCGAGACCATTTGGCCAATAAATTTTAGTACTAATGATAGTTGTTCTTCCTGATCCATCCATTCCCGCTCTTTCGATCCTCGGGTTTTCTCCCCAGTCAGTCCAGAATATAAAACGGGCATCAGGAGAAGGATCCAGACTCAATCCTCTTGGCTGGCTTATATTCTGATTAATCAGAATCATTCTATTTTTCCCTTGTTCTGTCGCAACTTCAATTACGTTTAATTTAGAATCCAACCAATACAGATTTCTTGCAACCCAGTCAAACGCAAGCCCCTCAACAAGAGATAAGCCACTCGTCATGAATTCTTCAGGGTCTCCTCCTTTCTTCAACTTCATAATCTTTTTTGTCTCCATGTCAGACCAATAGATGGTATCAGTAGTCATGTCAGAAATTGTGGCCACTACATTTTCAACAGCAACTGGAATCCTCTCAAGGGATCTTTCATTTAAGTCAGCAACTAAGATCGATCGACGATTGGAGATGATAAGATTTGCCTCAGAATGATTGAGAGCCTTACAGTTGTGCTTGCCAACGAGTTCATATCCTTCCTGACAAGTACAGAAATAACTTCCCTTAGTATTATGGCATTGTTGAGCACACAACCCTGGTGGATTACATTCATCTAAATCTTGACATACTTTGGTATCTGTCGCATTCAGAACTTCTCCAGTTGGACATGTGCACAAAGGTCCGACGGGAGTTTGAACACATCCATTCGAACATTGAGCCCGATTATTCGTACAATCCGCCAAATCACAACCACCGCCTTCGTCAGCCCCATTTGGGCAATCGGGTACACCGTCACAAATCTTTTCGATGGGAATGCAGGCACCCGTAATGTCTGGGCATTCCCATTGTCCTGATGGACATACTGCAGGTGGAGCACCGCATGCATGCTCTGCTGATTCATCAGATCCATCACCACAATCATCTTCACCGTCACATACAAAAGATTTGTAGATGCACTTTGAATTGTCACATTTGAAGAAATTCTGTTGGCAACTGAACGATCCACAGGTTGTTGGCTCGTCAGATCCATCTTCACAATCATTTGTCCCGTCACAATGCCAAGCTCGAGGGATGCAAATTCCAGATTTTTGGCACTGAAATTGCTGTTCTGAGCACTGAAAAAATTGAAGGAATATTTTTTTACTCTCAATATGTATGAGGTTTTATGCAATTAATTGCGAGAACCTGATTTGGACTTCTTGTCGGACATCCTTGTTCATCGCTGCCATCATCACAATCGGGAATGCCGTCACATTTATATGACTCGTGAATGCATTGATTCAAGCTGCTACACTTAAACTGCGATGCTGAACATGTTATGGGAGGACAATCCTTTTCGTCGGCGTTATCAAAACAATCTACACGTGAAGAGTTTGAGTTGAATTTTCTGATAAGATAAATACAGTATATAAGCGTTGAAAATACCATTATCTCCATCGCACACCCATGATTGAGGTATACAATGTCCCGAGCTTTCACAAGTGAATTGAAAATATGCACACGTTTTTTCGGCACATGAATCACCTTCATCTGAATTGTCTCCGCAATCTGAAAAGATGCAAAAATGAAAGGTGTTAATGAAATGATATTTTATATAAGGGTTAAGCGAAGAACCATTTTCTCCATCGCACTTCCATGTCATTGGAATACATCTGCTATTGTCACACGTAAATTGGCTTGCTTCACAAGTAACATTTTTGCAATCGGCTTCATCTAAGTGAATAAAATGTAATGTATTGAGGTTAACGGGAAAAAAATGATAGTAATTCCAAAACAAATACCCGAAAAATCACCACAGTCATTGTCTGAGTCACAGCGGAATGTTTTCGGAATACAACGTCCTGAGGCACATCTAAAGTCATTCTCTGAGCAAGTAGGTGTTGTACAGTTTTGATTTTCATCAGAGTTATCGAGACAATCGTCATCACCATCACAAACCTGAAAAAATTAAATTTGTGCACAAAAAATTTCAAAATTGCTAAAGCTAATCTTACCCAGGTCTTAGGTATGCATCTTTGGTTATCACAAGTGAAGTCCCAAGAGTTAGGACAAGCCGGAACAGGTGGTTCAGAGTTATCATCGATCACACACGTTTTTCCATTGGCACTTAATTTCTCTCCATATGGACAGCCACATTTTGGCTCAATGCCAATGCTTGACGTGTTGGAAGGGATGGGAAAGCAAAGCTTTTCGCAGTCTCCATTGTTGGTGTGACATGGATGATTGTCTATGATATACTGATTTGCCTTGCTGAATATTTTAATTCCATACAATCTGTTGCTCTCCTCGACCTTTTCCACGATTTTTTCTTTGCCTCCAGTGTGTTTGTCCATTTCAATGATGCTATCAAGACGCCAATCAGTAATGTATATCTTTTCTCTGAAGACAACCAAGGAAAAAGGATGCCTTATCATTGATGACGTAATGGTCTTAACATCGTTGCCGTTGAGGTCTGCATGCTGAATATGGTCTAATAAAGCATCGCACCAATACAATCGATCTTCTTCGTAATCCAGAGACAATCCATTTGGCCAGCCAAGTAGAACATTTCGAAAAACTTGGACATTCGTACCATCACTATTTGCTCGGCTTATGTTAGCTGGACGGTCCCATTCAGAGAAAAATATGTATCCTTTGTTTGGATGTACTACGATAGCTCTTGGGCGTTTCAGATCTTTGAGCAGAGTTCTTCTATAACTTGGCTCGCGAGTGCTTAAGACATTTAGTGTCCCTTTACGGCTGTCAATATAATAAAGATTGTGTGAGGCCCAATCTACGGCCAAGCCTTCGACTCCCTCATTTTGAGCTGCCAGAATATTTTCTCTTCCAGTTCCATCTTTTTTAACTCTGTAGATCACGTCCAGTATCACGTCTGAGTAATAAATACTGTCATTGAAATAGTCAAAATCAAGTCCAACAAATCTTGCTGATCTAGAAACGATTGGTAACATTGCGTCATTGAAACTGCTTACAACAGGGTCGAGAATTTTGCCCTTTATAAATTTCTGTTGTGAGTACATTAGGAAGTCGACCACTTCTTCACAAGACCGCCGGTTTTCCCTGAGCTTGAAACCCATCTTGCAGCCACAACGATAACCTAGTCCACCGCCAGATTCGGACGCAGCCGTCACAATGCACATGTTTTCACATGGATTTTTACTGCAAGGGTTTTCGTTCTGCCACTGGAGTAAGTTATGGACAGCTTTGATAGCTTTGGGCTCTTGGCCATTATCTGACATACGACTCACAGTGACGATGCTTTCTTTACCTCCAAACTTGTCCACAGAAAATACACCTTTCTTATTTGTGTCGGTCCAGAAGACTTTTCTTTCAAAAAGAGTAATTTTCGTCGGAGCTGGAACATTTGCGGGGCCTCTCAAAATATTGTGACGATCATTACCTTCGTAGTTGACAGTTTCAATATAGTCTAAGAGGACATCAGACCAGTAAACTCTTTGTGTTGTCAGATCAACGGCAACACCAGAGGCTTTATAGACGGCATCCGTTACAAGAGGTTTCATAAATGTTCCGTCCATGTTGCCTCTAATGATGCGGTTATTATCTGCGATGAACATGAAGCCAACTGTAGGATCCAAAGCAATATCACTTGGGTTTGTCAGATTCGAAGAAACAACGATGGTATAATAAGCACCACTTATGTCTAAAATGTCGATCTTCTGGCCAAGAGCATCCACAACATACATATTGCCTCCAATCCAATCCACAGCGATGGCAACTGGACTCCAAGCACCTCCAGGAAGACTATAATCATGCACAACGTTTCTTGCAGTGTCAGGATTGAGTGAAATTTTAAACACTTTTCTTTGCTCTGTATCGGTATAGAAAAGCTTGTTTTCTTTAAGATGATAGTCGAGTCCACTGGCCCCTGATGCATTTCTAATTTCCCTCATCTGGTTTCCAGTTTCATCAGTCATAATGATCATGTCTCCTCTTGCATAATAAAGCATCATTTTCCTTGAACTTGGATTTGCAACGCAAGTGTCACCTTGACGCTCGTAGCCCAAAACACAAGAGCATACAAAGCTTCCATCTGTGTTTTTGCACTTTTGATCGCAAAAACCCCATTCCTCGCATTCATCTTGATCTAAAGCAATGACGATTAGCAAGCCTCGTTTATGGCGATGATATGCTTAGTGAAAACTTACCAATGCACGATTTAGTATCATTAGCAACTTTCTTTCCCTCTGGACATATGCATGCTCCTCCTTCCAAGGAACTCTTACAATCGTATTCACAGCCAAGAGAGTCGCACAGGGAAGTAGCTGAAACCAAATTGTGTTGAGTCTTTGTTTCATGAAAAATTTATAAACAACATACAACATGCATCTCTTTCGTCAGCTCCATCAGAACAATCTTTTACCCCATCACAAAGTCTACTTTTATCAATGCATTTTGGAGCACCATCATTTGAGCTATCTGGACAATGAAATTTGTCTTTTGGGCATGTTATTGATGTGCAATTTGTCTCATCTGTTCCATCAGTACAGTCTTTGTACCTAATTAAAGAGAAAGAAACGTTACACCTTCATGCTGATAAAGTTATCAAGTGTGAATGCAAATTTACCCGTCACAACGCCACCTTACTGGAATGCATAGGTGGTTTTCGCACCGGAATTGCCCGCTATGACACGGTGGGAAGTCTGAAACATGAGCCAAGCTTTAGTTATAAATGACGCCCCTCATAATACTTTTTCAAATGAGTACATAGACGCCCCCATTAACAATTGTGAAATTAAAGCTTCCAAAACTCCTTTTTTTAACTCGGTCATGATGAGCAATATAGCGTAAGAAATATTTGCTTTTGTTCATATTTATCAGCTTTTGACGTCAATAAGACTGTGAAATCTTACCACAGTCATCCTCATCTGATCCATCTGGGCATTCCTTGCGATGGTTGCATTTTTGGTATTTTGCGATACATTTTGAGCCATCGGCACATCTGAATTGTTGCAAATCACAGGCCAACTCTTCACAACCCTCCTCATCTGATTTATCACGACAGTCAAAGTAACCATCACATTTCTTGAAACTGGGTAAGCACAACCCATTGCCACAACGAACATCGTCTCCTTCACATTTCTTATAATCTGAAAAAGAATGACATGTGTGAAAAACCACGAAACGAAACGGCTATCATTGCATGTAAAGTTTCTTGCAGTGAGTAACTATAAAGATCTATCTAATGAAAATATTCGTCAAGCTAATTCACAAGACTCATTTCAAAAGTAAATCTGGTTCTTAGAGTGGGTAAAACAACATCTTATCTTTTTTAAAAAATCTCTCTCATATTTTAAACACTGTAGACGCAATCTCCTGGATTAATTCGTCAGCATGAATTACATTCAGACAGGACTTATAAATAGGATCATACGTTCATAGTAATGTAACATATTGTACAGTAGTGTTTTTGTAAAAAAAAAAAAGGTCTTTTCTCTGTCTCAATGAATTCACTTAAATACTGTACGTATTTCATTAGTACCCTTATTTGAGGCAAAAGCTTTATACAATAATACAGGCACCAGCCATTTCATGGAAAGTTTAATAAAAATCCCTACGAACTAATTAGCGATCAGTCCAAACTTCTTCTTCCAGAACTTCAATCTCTGCATTTCACATGCTATGTGTTACCAGGCTGTCGCAGCTGTGGCTCCTTTTGGTGTATGTGAATGACCTACTAAAGGTTTTCCTAGCTTCCTACCACAGTCTAGCTGCGAGCGGCGCAGGAAGAGAAATAGCAAAGGAAAGAAAACGGTTTTGAGGCCTAACTTCAACGG
>JAOXNT010179180.1:4921-21521 GCA_028565815.1 Cletocamptus dominicanus | reverse complement strand
TGATAGCAAAGAAAAACGTTCAAAAATCGTCAAAAAGACTCTTGTCCGTGTTGGATACTTTCGGAACATTCTTCCAATCCATTTCCGGATATTCATCGTAATTGCGAACATCACCGTCGTGCGTTACATACGGAATAATTGGAGGTGTGAGACGACGATGATATACCTTAAAATTTATTGTTTGTTATACACTCTGGTACACGTTAAATCAAAATTATTATTCATACTTGATCCCAGTCTGTATGTTTGAACCACCTATGTTTTCTCACATCATCCGAACCATTGCGAAGACCTCCCAGGCGTTTCAAAGGATCCTAAAAACCATTGGTTTTTGAATACTGAATTATTTGAATCAAGAAGAGCATCGTTGCTTACCTGAACAAGAAGCTTTTTAAGCAAATCTTTCACGACAGGATCCATGTGACGAGGCCAATCAATTTTTCCAATTAGGATCTTCTCGTAAATACCAAATGGGTTTTCATCAAAGAAAGGAGGGTATCCTGATATCATCTCGAAAATCAACACCCCCAAAGCCCACCAGTCGACGGGAAAGCCATGGCCCTTGCTCTGAATGATTTCCGGAGCAAGATATTCTGGAGTGCCGCACAGAGTCCATGTTCGCTCTGTTATTCGTTTGGCGAAGCCGAAATCTGTTATTCTCAGATGACCGTCTTTGGAGAGCAGCAAATTCTCAGGCTATAGATTAAGCAACTTCAATGATTCTGTACAAAATCACAAAAGCTAATTTTCATACCAACCTTTAGGTCTCTGTATACTATGGATAAGGAGTGCAGGTACTCGAGGGCTGAGACTATTTCAGCAGCATAGAAATTGGCAGTGGATGCGCTAAATCGTCCAGTGCTTCTGAGGTAAGAGAACAGTTCTCCTCCTGGAATGTATGGGAAGAGCATGTACAAGTTGCTGGCGTCCTTGTAGTGCCAGATCATATCCACCAGGAAGGGGTGGTTGATCTCGAGGAGTATGCCTTTCTCATTCTTCACATGGTCCACTTGTTTAAGTCTATAGAATGATTGATCAGTCAGTTTGAGCATTTTAACGTCAAAAATATCTTGTCTTACCTAATGACATCATGAATTGCTAAGACTTTTAGAGCGTAGTAATTATTTGTCCCTTTTTTACTCTCCTCACTCTCTTTGTGCTTACACAAGTAAACTCTGGCAAATGTTCCGGTACCGATGGTTTTGAGGATATCAAAGTCCTCAATTTTGGTTTCCCTGGTTCCCACGGGCTCGTTGTTATTGCCCTGGTCCAAGGCAGCCTCCGAGGAGAGGACAATTTCCATGATGACACGGAAAGTCCTGTCAAGATGAGCACAAAAGCTTTAAAAAAAAAGTGGCTCATGCACAGCTGCCAACCGAAGCAAGCAGGGGGAACGTAGGAGTTGTGAAGAGTCCAGGTGAAGGGAGACAGGTATTCCCCTCACGTCCAAATTTCTCCTTCGAACAGCGAAGCGACTGGCAAATTGTGTGGATATAATAATTAGTATCTTTGAGCACTATGGTTTTCTGATTTGAACACATTCGTACTAATAGTGCAAAAAATCTAAATTGGCAATTTTTTTTGGATTACTCAGTAGGGATACAGATACAGTAATGAATAATAACAATCTAGTTCAAAGAAAATTAATAAACATCCTAATTTGCAAAAAAGTGAAAAATACAAATTAAACAATTTTATTTCCTGCATTCGTATCAGATGAGATGGATGTTAAATTGATTGCCGAATATTGATTCATATTTGATTTATTTTTCCCACCACGTTGGCATTTTACACAATCTGTTCCATTTCACGGGCATAAGTAATGGCCATTTGGGCCAGTTCTTCCGTAGGTAGCTCGTCCATTTCTTTCTTTTCTTCAACTTGAAATCTGATCATCTATAAAGAAAAAGATTACACTTCTTAGGTGGGATGAGCAATTATTTTGAAAACTCCAATTACATTGTCTCGACCAATGTTCCAACCCCTTGCCTTCATCATTTTCTGCGCTGACTTCTGATCGAGTTGGAGCATCTTGGCACAGTCTGATACGGAAATGTGCTCATAAGCTTTTTCCATGCAAGATGCAATCTCCTCCCGAATAGTTTCCAAAAGTTTATCGACGAAAAAAGCGTAAGATGGCGCGGGAATATTGTCTTTTGTGATCAAAATCTGAAATGCAAGTGTAAGAGTAACACATCACAAATGGTCTCAACAAATTGACTATATACCTTATTGTAGCTTCCTTCCATTATGCTTTGCTCTAACTTGACTGGGCATCGGATGTATGGATTGTTCTGCAACGTATCAGATGGCAGTTGTTCAAGCTCAGTGTGAAAATCGGCAATCTTGTTCTTTGAGAGCAAGCAGAGTAGATTGAGTCCCAAAAGTTCGAACTTGGACGCAGATTCGGGAAGAACTGCATAATCGCTGTAATACGTTTTAAGCTGAGCCATGTAACGCTCAAAGGAATCAATATCCTGCGTTGCAATGGAGTGACGGGCTCCAATTTCGAGAACATCGCGGGCAAGGATAAGTTCCTAGGAGTTCACAGTAAGAAAGTTGTACACTCAAAAGCAAAATTTCTTTACCTTTTTATGATTTTCCAGAGCTTCCTCGGTGGGTAAGAACTCAATTTCCGTCATCATAACCTTCATCTGGTCCAACGATGACTTACACGCTTTAAGGTCGCCTTTCTTCCACTCAGCGGTAAGCTTATCATGCTTTGTGGTCAGGCTCTTCAGGGTTCCAGATGAAAGCATCTTGTATGATTGTTTATTGAATCAAGAGATTACGAGTTATCCGAACCCAGACTTGTATGCAGTGTTAAATAAAAAAGTGCCGAATCACCGACCAAAACTTTACTTTGTTTACTGTTTCAGCTGTCGTAAAACGTTGGCAAGTTTGTTAAATGACACAGGAGCCAAAGTTGAAATGCATCACACAGAACCTATAACTTTTCCACATATTTGGCACTTACTTCTTGTAAATTCCAACTCTGGTTTTTTTTTTCGGAATCTCAATCTATCCATCCTTGGACAGCTCCAAAGAACTGAACGGTGAACTCACGAATTCAACGTAAAGAAAATAAACTTCGTGATGGATGTATTTTCAAGATATCCTTAATCCTCAGAGTTTCCGACCCAAGATCATCTTGAAGCAAGGTATTTCGACTGATTTCACTAATCAGAATCGGCTGGTGTGACAATTTTTTGTTTTTCAGCCAAACTCCACCTAAAGATGCATTTCATCCAAGATACTTAATGATCGTGAATCCAATAGAGAAAAGAAATGAGCTGCATGCAAGATGACCCCCATTCGAAGGATATGTGCCCAAGTGCAGAGACCAATTTGTGAGTCCCCAAGTGGATATCAAAATTTGAGAGTATAATACAAATAAAAATCCATTTCAGTCGGGTTATCAACGATTTGATTCATCCTTTAGAAAAAGAACAGAATGGCCGGGTGGTCGCTGTGAAGAAATATAACAGATCTGCGGCTGGCACATTATTCAAGAAGTCCGAGATTAGAAGTCCGGATACCTGCCTAAGAACTGCTCGATATTTAATATCAGGGTTATTTGATTGAAAAGCTACTTCAGTTTTCACGAAGGAAACAAACAATTATCATTGTGATTCAGGTGCCTTTTGGACGACCGAGGTCTCTCTTTGAAAGTGAGATATGATTTTGTAGCTGATCGGTTACGAGCAGTTAGACAAGACCTGATCATACAAAAAGCTGAAAGTGAGGTAACAAGGGAAGTGAATGCTATATCCGTAAAGTTTCACCTTGTTTGTGGTAACAGGTATGCAGTTCTTTTGCAGAAGATTTAACTTTAACTCTATGTACATCCATGATATATTCCTGACTAGCTTGCACCATCTGCCGAAAGGAGAATTCGATCCAAATGTCAACTTCAAAATATTGTTAGAATGCTTAAAAGACGTCATAATCCTGGATCAAAATTTAGATCTTCCTATTGACGAAAAAGCTGAAATGATATCAGTTTATCTTCTCCTCAATCTGGGATCTGACACAACCAGATCCTTTGTCTTAAAATTAAGAAAGGAACTGAGGTACTTTTAATGCTAAATTATCAACGTTCAAATTTTTTTTAAAAGTGCAGTCACCATTTTTTTTGTTAGGTGCCGTCCACAAGTTCATAGAGCAATGGAGATAAGCTCCTGCTACGCATTGGGCAACTTTGTTCGGTTGTTCCGACTCACTCAAAAGATATCTGTGATAGAAAAGCTTGCACTCTCGTGGAAAAGGCTTGAAATCATAAGGTAGATTTACGTACGAAATGCTAAAAATCACAATTATCCTTACTTTCCAACAGTTCAATGCTACAGGTCATGAATATTGCTTATAATAGTAAGGTTCTACGGTTTCCTTTAATAAAGTTGAGTCAGCTATGTGATTTAAGTGAGGACATCCTTGTTGAAATCTTAACTAGATTTGGCTTGAAATTGGTGGACAACTCTGTTTCCTTTCAAAAAGGGGTAGGGAATTTTAACCAGTTGGTAAGAGATTTTTTTTTGATAGATGGTTACATTTACTAATACATATTTCGTTTCCAGGACAATCTTCCATGTATCAATGAAGAGATCGCCATATCAAAAGAAACCGCATATTTAATTCTAGGATACATTTAGCTGCAGTATACACGTACAATGTCAATTTTGCATGTTTTGTGTTTTTCTATGAATAGAAAATAAAATCAGTAAATTTACACCGGCTCTTGATCATCTTTTGCAAAATAAATCCAAATTCTGAAGGTGGATCACATCATTGATGATCAAAGTTTGATTTTGCCGCCTTTCCATGGAGCGTATGAAACTGTTAGTCAGCTGACAGGTGGGAATTTAAAAGTTTTGAAAGGTGACGCGGTTTACTTTTGAGCGTGTTCAATCATACCGTAGGATTCCACTTGGTTGCTGGGCAGGACGTGGATTGGTTACCTTTCAAGATCAATGTGGCTTTATTGAGGTGTTTCTGACATATTTTTCCATCCCTTCCATTTCTTCCATTACTATTCTTGTGAATAGCCCGTGAATCACGTCCTTGTCTCACTTGGCTGCGGTCCAGTAGAATTATTTGAAAACGGTATGTAAAGAAAAAAAAGTCATGCTCACTTCTTTCTACAATAGTAGTGTGAGAAAGGATTCAAGAGTCTCAAAATGTGTTCTCCTTCATGCAGGATTACCTTCAGAAAGATCATGGCCTCAATTGTGTGGGGCGTCTACGTAATCTTTCGACTCGTTCTCGGCTCAGTTGACTTCCTAACTGATGTTCTTCAGGTAGAAGATTCATTCATTTGTTATAGAAAATGCATTGTTCAAAGTTTGCCTGATTCTAGGCCGTGTCTCTCATTGACCTTGGTCATGTATATTGGGGAATTTTGACTTGGTCATTTCCCCTCGTGGCCGTTCTTCTTTCTCTGTTATCAACCTGGATAAGTAAATGTCGTTCTGGAGAACCAAGCAGTTGCAAATTATTTGCCTTTACTACCTTTAAATATCTTGTCACTCTATTTGAGGGCCTTTTTGAGTCTGGCCCCGAATTGGTAAGATTTCATGGGAATTCTCATAAAAAAATATTGGCTTCCAATCAAGTTTAACTTACAGATTCTACAAACAATCGTTGTCTTTCACGGCGTCCACCTGGAAGACTTGGAAATTTTAGATTTGGAATCAGCCCGTTGGACTTGGCCTTGGATAAGAGGAGTACTTCACATCTTAAGTATCGTATTCAGGTATCAAAGATTGGAAAAGCTTAATATCTATACAAGTGGTGCATGTAAATTTCTCCACCAACAGCTTTTCGTCTCTGATTGTTACGTTAATATACTTTAATGGAGAACGAATAAAACGATGTGGAATGGGAGATAACGTGAAGGTTTTGATAGCACTGGCAGTTAACATTTCTGCTGTTCTCTTCAGGTATTATCATGAATAAACCAAATGTTCCTTCGTTTGGGTTCATTCTGATGCTGTTTTTAGAACTTTCATTGCCTCCATAATGTTTTCCTTGGCTCCATGGACATCACTAGGACTTTTACTAATCCTAATCGTTTTGAACTTCACCGTTCTACTTTTCCTTAATCTGGATGTGGAAACCTCATCACTAGCTGCCTATGTTTCTCTCTTTGCTCCGTCAGGATATTCAAAAACTCAGGTAAGACAAATAAGAAATATTTTACTTATTGAAACTTTTCTACCTTTATTGGCTTAGGGGTCAGCAAAAGTAGCACCAAAGGTGATCGGTAATTTCTGGGCAAAGAAAAGGTATTTCCCGTTTGCTGTTAATTTGTGGACTTTAGCTAAGCATTCAACGTTAATGTCTTAGTACAAAGAATGATTCTGAAGATGTCGAAGCAAACTCAAACAATCAGAATCCTGAATCTATCAGCGAGGTAGAACGAGCTAAAATCAATCAAGAGAATCTTCTGAAATCGGTTAAAGTTACTCACATCAGCTTCCTACTTCAATCTGTTCTTCTTCTGGCTCCCTACATAACTTTGCTTGAACTGTACCATTATCCAAGTTTGAATAAGTAAGTATTTTCCCTAGAATTACGGGTTTTCTTTGGTAACTAAAACATTATTTTTTTTAGCGATAATGCCAATGACGTCCGAATTATAGGAGCTTTGAGTCATAGATGTGTGCTCTACACCGTTCCAATTGTCCTGCTTGTAATTTCAAGTGGAATGCTCATAACATTTATCATAAGGTACTTAAAATAGTACAAATTTCGTCATTAAAATAGGTTATCAATGATACACTTAGGGTTCGTCAGACCAGAGACGCTGCAGCCCACTGGTATTCGATCACTCCATATAGGAATCGAACTCCAATGAAAAAGTAACCTTTAATTTATTTGCTCAGTTTGGTAGCGTATTTTTCTAATATCGAAAAATGAGTGTTTTTAGCCGCGTCAACCATATCAAATTTAGCTTGTTTTAAATGTGCATGGATATCAAAAATGTTAAATTCGCAAAAATCTACATAAATTATTTCTTTTTGCCCCTTAAACATCCAACTTTTCAAAATATTTGAATCAATAGGAAGTCTAACTATCATCTTAGTGACTCTAGAATGTTTAATCAAATACTAATCTCATCATTTTCTCAACTAAAGGACCATGCCTGGAAGCCGTGTTGAAGAAATAGAACCCATTCGTCTAGACTTGAACCAAGACATAAACCCATCTGACGAAGCAAGCGACATTACTATAATGTGCACTGATCCATTGCCATCTTCGTCATATCGTCAGCCGCCCTTCAATCCCGACTTTATCTCAGATCAGGAAAGAGACTTACTAAAGCCAGGTATTCTCAAGAATTATTCTTAGAAATATTCCATTTGCAAAGCTTGGATATTTTTTTTAGGGAATAATAAGTGCTCAAGAAATGACAAATGTACCACATGTCCATTCGTCATTGTCGGGTCAAATTTTCAATCGATGGTTACGGGGAAAAAGTACAAATTCATGAAGCCAGTTACCTGTGATACAAAATGTGTAATTTACTTGGTAAAACTGGTTTGCATGATAAGTTCAAATATCTTGGTGTTTAGAGTTTCTGTCGCTTTAGGTTACGTGTGCACGATGTCGAAAACAGTATGTGGGAAAGACCATACAGAGTTTAAAGGAGAGGCATGGTGGACACAGACGAGAAATTGAATATAAAAATACACCACTAGGTGTTCATTTTGCTGGTTCTTGTATTTACACGAGACATTGGAGATTTCAGGTAAACTACAGTACTGTCGTGCTATAATATTGAGTTTCGAAAGAAAAAAAAATAACAAGTTGTTTAAATCGTCATAAGTAAGCAAGAGGTTTTTATCCTCCTGAAGGTTATTGATCACGACGACGATATTGAAGCTCTTAAACGCAAAGAAGGGTTTTGGCAGCGTGAACTTAACAGTCTGAAGCCTTGGGGTCTCAACACTAGAGATGAAAGTAACGGTATCCAAAATAAAAAGTAAAACTGTAATTTTATTTTTATACAATATTTTACTTGTTTTTTTGTGAGAGTGTTCTATTTGCTTGATTTAACAAGGAGCTTTATTTTAGTGGCTCTGTTTTAGAATTCCTTACTGTTTTACTATCTTAACTGAAGAAATCTTTCTTTTTTCGTATTATACACAAATGCATACTTATACGACAATCATAATCTGTTTTATGAAATTTTTTTTCATTATGTCCATCATTGTAATAAATGTGGTCGTTTCCAGATCATTTTTATCGTATTTACTTTTCTCTGGCATTTGCATGCCACACATACTTGTTTTGTATAATTACAGCATTAAGTAATATACCTCATATTTCAAATCAAAATATAAAATTTATTAATAAACGTTTGCTTTTTTAGGTTGGCACGTGCCAAACATTAGAGAACGGCTTGAAAATCTCAATTCCTCTATGTAAAGTACATAATCGATTAATATTCATTTTAAGCAACCGTTCGGCAAATTTAATTGTCATTTCCTCAGTATTTTGCGATCCAACCAAACACACTATTTTACCTTTCCGCAAAGTAAGCAAATCTTGATATTCAGGGAAAAGCTGATCTTCCTCGTTAAACGCAGAAGAGGCTGGAATGTGAACGCTGTTTCCGATTGTTCCTCGCTTGAAGTCTTCTAGAGGTCTTATGTCCACAAGAAGTACTTTCGGCCTACTGTCATTTCCAATGCTTAATTGCTTGGCTTGCCATTGTTGCTGACCATTTACACCTGTTCCCAGAAGATCAAGGAGTTCTGCACCACTGATGCGAGCAACCTTTTCGCTTTTCTGCTCTGCCAAAGTTATTGAGTCGATCAACAATGCGCGTTTTTGTGACTCAGATGATTGATTTTTGAATTTTTGTTCATTTTTAGCGGCAGACGGTGGAGAGCCGTACTTTCTCCAGATGATGCTCTTTGGGGTCGTGCAAAAAAGTCGGATCGAGTCACATACGCACTTCTCTATGTCAATGGCTGGCAAGTCGCTGAACAGAAGGATACAGTCGTTGAATTCTGCCTGCATCAGCCTCTCCTCTAACTGCAACAAAATGGCCATGCCGATGCAAAGGGGAAAAGCAGAATCTCCCAAAAGCAGTTTGTCCCATAAATGAAATATGTTGTGCAAGGGAAACACGTGTGCGAACATAGTTAAAATCCAAGGAATGGCATAGAGATCAGGTATGAAGCCGATATCGTCCAGGTGATTAAATAGCTCCGCATGATGAAAAGCTTGTACGTGACTGAATTTTGCAAGATATTCCTGTATCACAGCAGCATTGTCTTTTTGAAACATTCCATACAAATATTTAGGAATGAATGCTGATAGGCATGCAAAGGCCAATGCTTCATCATTAAAATTAAGGTATAAGAAAGGTGCGCAAAGTGAATCCAAACCTTGCCAGTAGACATACTGAGGATTTGTGGCTATCCAAGCCTTTAACACCCTTTTAAATTTTCTATGCCCTTCCGGTGACGAAAGAAGATTATTGTACTGAAACGCAAATTAGTTATCTTAAAAACGGAGAGGAAGAAGAAGAACCCGTTCAAGTACCTGATGACATCTAGGAATGTCAACTTCAATCTGTCTGTCAGTCGGAGTCCATGTTTCTTTATCAATTTCTCGATATTCTGTCTCGGTATCACTATTTATACCTAACAAAGCAGCCCAAGTCTACAAATTAATGAAGTATAAGAAATTTATGACGTTTTCAGCCATATGAGTAATTAACTTATGATACAAACCTGTGCTCGATAAAATGGGCAAATGTCGACGCGTGCTTCATCCCAAAGTTTAGATCGGAAATATGGATAACCCTGAAGAATTCTCTTGTAAACAATGATCCTCTTAAATTGGTACCTTACATCTGCCTCTTTAATGATCAAAGGAAGTTTGGCAGTTTCATCTTGATCGTCATATCCTTCTTTATCACCATCATAAGGCAAAAGCAATGGATAACAGTCCTCCAAGGGAACATCCTTCAGACAACCTTTGAGTTGATCCAGGGGTAGTGGTAGGATCACAGGATCAAGAAGAGATGACTTTTCCCTGACTTGCCCTTCCAAATGGCCCTCACATAAAACAATCTTCGGTAAAGACAGAATTGATGGCATCGTCACCATTAATCCATTCTTGCGAAGCTCAGAAAAAATATCGCCACCGGCAAGTTTCCAAAGGTAGTAGAGCTCGTGAACAGTCAATGCTTTCAGGGCATGCTTCTCATTCTTGTCTTCACCAATCATCTCTTCGGTATCATAAAGTTCAACTGCAGACTTGAGGCAACGAAGTTTCATTGATGGAAATACAAACGGATTTTCCTAATAATGAGGAAATTAGAATTGTCACACTATCAATATACAAACTAGTTGCTATTATTTCATTATACCTTGTACGAATCTATTCCATGAAATGGGTCCTGCATGAGAATATCCTTCACAGACGGTCGTTTCAGAGGATCAGGCTCAAGGCAAATTTGAATCAAATTTCGAATATTTTCTGGAATGCCCTCTAATTTTTCCAAGCAATCGTTTTCTCTGCAAAATCGTTCTAAAACGTTTCCATGGAAAGAGGCAAAACTAGACAATTTCCTTAATATTTGCGGCATCTTGAGTCCACTCCACGGCTTTGTAATTCTAAGAGCAAGACAAGCCATGACTATTCCAAATGACCAAGTGTCACATTTGGAATCAAACTTTGGAACAGGAGCTTCAGCAATCTGCGAAATAAAATTTATATCATAAAATAAACTTTATCGTAATCAAAAGGCAAACCTTATTGATGGTGTCTGACTGATCATTTCGGGACAATTCCTCTTCATCGTGTGAAGAAGTTATATCCTCTGACCACATTTCAGGTTTGCCAGCAATGAGAACCTCAGGAGCCACAAATCTCGGATTAAATACTGGAAAGGCGACATAGAGACCATATCCCATCATGTATGCTGACCCATAGTCGTAAAGCTTGACGTTTTCACTCGAATCTAGATGGATGCTACTAAGCTCCAAAGAAACGTGAACAATATTTTGCTCATGCAAATAGTTCAGCCCAGACAAAATTTGCTTGGCTAGCTCCAAAAACCTTTTTTCTGACAAATCTTCATGTTTGTTACTGACGACTTGTTGGAGATTATTCTACGGAATGGGCAAAGTGAGAAATGGTTGTGAAAGTGGTAAATTAAGTTTGCTACCTTGAAGGTTTCTGAAACGATGACAATTCTCTCGTGTTTCCCTCGAACAGAGTCAATATAAACACATATATTCGGATGTGACAGGTTGGTCAACTTTCTAGCCTGTCCTAAAATTGCAATCGAATTGGGAGTCAAAGGGAGTCCATTGTGTCCACAAGAGTCTGCAATAGGATGTCTCGAGGCCACGAAGCTCTTGATTGACAGACATGCTGAATCCAAGTCCAGAGAGTGTTGGATCACGTTCATGTTTTACCAATGAATGTTTTCACTCAAGACCATTCAGCCCAAAATATTGCTAGAGAGTAGTTCCAAATATCGAGTTGGAAGATTTACGGAGTTGGGGACAAAAATGGCGAGGAACAGTAAGAAGACATGAAGTAAAGTTCCATTATGCAACAACACCATTTATGAAGATCCAATGTTACATGTTAATGTGAATATAAGTAGTAATAAATTTAGTAGTCACTTGCCTTTTCTGCTGACCGAGGGAGGATCAAGAAGAAATCATCACAAAAGACTAGGAAACCTAAACAGTTTATGAAATCTTTTCTCTTTGAATAAAATCTAGTTTTATATGTTAACGCATAACAAAGCAAATATACCTTAAAATTTAACTAAATGACCCACTATGGAAGATTCACCAAATTAGTGAAAATCCAACACAAAGTGGGAACCCTTACATCTGTTTTAAGCTTTTCCTCTCTGTGTAAACTCATAAATTGTAAACAAAGGTTTACATCTCTGCCAAAGTGACAAGTGTTAACCTTAAGAGTTTGCAATCCTTATTACAAAATATTTGAAGGCAGTCTGGCTCGGACTATTGGACCAAAATGAATATTGGCCCTCCTATGATGTCTCCACATGGGCAATTTCCGCCTCATGGTGGAGGTGGTGGACCAGGTGGTTTTCAGGGTGTCAGAAGTCCACGTCCGCCCATGCGAAGTCCCGCCTATCATCATGGATCTCCAGGACACCCAATGGCAGGTATGATGTCCCCGCATCATCATCCTGTACATTCGCCACACATGATGCCTGGATCAGGAGGTCCTTCGTCGCATCCGCATCCAGGAATGCATTCTCCCCATCCAATTGGACCCCAACATCACCCAAATATGCCAATGCACCAACAGCACCAAATGTTCCCACACTCACAGTCACATCAACAGACTCATCTAAATCAGTCCGGAGAACAGCATCAGCATTCTGGACAAGGAGGCAGCAGTGGCGGCAATGATCGGGAATCAGCTCAGGTACAATAAATATTCAAACCACCTTTTCTTCGACAATCCCATTGATTAATACTAGGTGTCAGCTATGCCTTTGCCGCCAATGCAGTACGTTGAGAGGTATTCAGATCAAGCTGTCACGAAAAATCTTGCCCCTCTGCCTCCACCTCCAATCAAAGACGCGTATACCATGTTTGGAAACATTTTTTCAGCCGAGGATCATGTGATTCAATCTCTGGATTCTCAAGGGTTTAGGCGACTATATTCCAATAAAGATCTGGATCGAAAGAAAGAACTCCACAAGTTGAACCATTCTATTTTGGTGAATTTCCTGGATCTTTTGGATATTCTCATCAAGTGCTCCAATTCAGACAGTCGAAGGATTGAAAAAATCGAAGACATAAATTTGATTTTTATCAATATGCATCATTTGATCAACGAGTTCAGACCACATCAAGCTAGGGAAACGCTTAAAGTGATGCTGCAAATGCAAGTTCGAAAGCGGTTACAAATGGTGGAAAGGTTCCAAAAAAATCTTGACGAGGTATGGAACTGTCTTGGTTCTTTAAATATGACATTTGCTACAATTACATATGATGTTTTACAGGTCCAAGATAGTATTGAAAACGCAATTCAAGCACTCCCAACTACTGAAGAAGTAGAGCAAAAGTACGATATCAATTCTGCTCTGCAATAAAGAAATTAAATTGCCTACGTAAAGTAAAATCTGGAGTGAGCTTTACAGTTTGTACACACATATGCTTGACAAATTTAAATTAAGAAGTTTTTCTTAAAAGTTATGTGAATACAATTTTACTGATGGATTCAGTTTGTCAAAACTTCATATTAATGTTTCATAAATAAAATATGACAATATAGTTTTAAAAGCCTTTTCATTGTCTATTGTCCAGAATCGTATTTCTTTATCTAAATTTTTTTTTATAATGATTTGAATCCTTTCTCAGTTTCGGAATTCTTGCTATATCACACACACAGTCAAACGTTACATAAAGAAAGGATTTGACAAAAAAGGGAAAAATAGATTGCTTTTTAAACTTATGATTTGAACGTTTTGACAACTCTAACAACATATTGCCGACAAATTGGGCACTCATTCATTTGCTTGCCGCACTTGATACATGTACACATGTGACCACACTCAAGCATAACGCAATCCACTGGGTTATCGAGGCAAATCTTGCAAAGATCGGAATCGTCTAGGTTATCTTTTTCTAAGAAAAAGAAGAAAAAATATTCTCTCTCGTGGAACAACATTGCAGCATTGAAAAAAATAAACATAATTACAAACCTTCATTAAGTCTCTTTTCTGCCTTCCAAAGACGTTGTAATAAAGTTAGAAGTTCGGATTTTTCAGTAACTCCTGTATAATTTACTCTGTTCAAGGCTAGTAAATCCTTCATTTGTTTAACAGATAACTCATTTAGATCGGCTTCAGTCTGAAAGCAAAAAGTTTAACTTGTACATAATCTTTTTATACAGATTCTTTACTACTTCAATTTCGGAAAGATACACAACTCCTCGGTTTGCAAACTTTCGAGGACTTGAGCAAGAATGAGCCGACGATGACATCTGAGAAAGCTTTTCATGTTTTTCCTCCTTTGGAGGCTCCTGAAACATGTGATCCTCATTTCAAACGTATCGAACCATAAAAAATCTTGCTAATAATTTTACCGGAATAGTAATCGGCGGGGATTTGCAAGCTCCTGCAGCTAAATCACTTGGCGAACTTGACTCGGAAATAGAGTTGCAAGCCTCAGTATTATCAAGTGGCGGGGAAGAAGAGGAGGATGTTGAAATTTCTCCACCTGCTGTACTGATTGGGAGCACTACATCATCGTCATCGTCAATTTCAGAAGGACTATCTCTTCCCTCAGATGGACTAGAGATGATTACAAACTCTTCAACTAAATCTTCGTTGGCAGGCTGAAACGAAAGGAAAACTTATCTTACCTCTGGCATCTCAAGACAAAATAATTTGTTTTTAAACCTGTGGGTTATTTTCATCGGTATTTTCTTCAAGCTTTGCTAACCATTCATGTCTATGAGTGGACTCAGTGTAATTTTTTGGGAAACTTTTCTGGCGTTCAATTGGACCACGTGATCTCGATCTGGCACCGGCTCCATTGCTGCTTTCTTCATGCTGCCGAATAATCAACTCTACAAGGTCCTTCTTTTCTGGAAAGAGATAAAAATGCTTTGTTTAGTTCAATTCAATTACGCATAATGTTAATATTTGTGCCAAAACATTACGTAACTTTTACATCAAAGTATTTGTGATTGGAAATTTATCTACACTTTAAGTTCAAAACTGTTAATTGAAAAAATTGAATATTTCAAGAAAATGTCCGTTGAAAAAATTGACGACATTTTACGACTGCTTGAGCATGAGAAATTCAAGAGACGACTAATCGCTTTTCCAATACACATTCTCCCTCTCTCTCAACATTCAGGCTTTCAACTTAAAGATGTGATAAAATTATGGAAGAGGGATATTCAAAAATAAAATGAAATGAATACAAATTTCTTGCCCGATCTTCTCGAAATCATATTAAATTACAAGTCTACAGTGCTTTGCTTGTCCCTTACCTACGCACGATTTGATGTTAACTTTTTTGGCTATAAGATGTCTTTGAAGGTCTTTGATACGAAGCTGCATAAGGTCAGATCTGACAGGCGGTCGTTTTAAGAGAATCACGCAAGAGTTGCATCTTCTAACTTCGTTGGATCCGTCAGTGATTCTTGGGCAACAGGTGGAACAAAAATACTTAGCACAATTATGACAGTGTCTCTGGAAAAGAACCACATTAAAGAAGAGTATATTAAATGTTCAATTAACATTCTAAAACAATTGGCATTTTTAATGCCTGACTTTTATACTGAAATATTCATATATACAATACCTTTCGGCTTAAAAATGAAAATTTGGCTCCACAGTAGTCGCATGCCATACTTGATGGCGTTGAATTTCCACTTCCAGGCGAATTCTGTTCAAAAAGAAGGCCAAGGTATAAGCGTTTACAAATAAATATTGGGTGAATTGGGTAGACGTGATGATTAGTCATTAAGTCGGGAAAATAGAAAGAAAAAGTAGTTGAAACAAAGAGGAAACAAAGCCATGGTTAATTAGCTTTGAAAATACCTCCTGGTCCGGCGTTGCTATAGAGCTGGATGAAGGTCCAGCTGCCCCAGGACTTGCTCCATAGCATCGATCAGCACTGGTCTGACTTTGGATATTACTTCTGTTTCCCAAATTCTCTCTCAGCGTCCTCTCAAAGTTGACTGCGACATTTTGAAGGCCGCTATTCTCAATTTGCGAGGTGAGTCTGGATGTCACATCTCCGAGATTGCTCAGAGTTGAACCAAGACTTGAGCTTAAGTAATTGCAAAAGCCGGAAGACATGATAAGAGTAGACTGAGCTGAGAGCGACGAAAACACATTTGAAAAGACAGACAATTTTTTTACATTTTTTTACAGTCTCACAACAATTGTTGCTGGAACAGTACGGCTGTTTGGGCAATCACTCAATCAAGTCACTCACCGGATAACAAGGGAATTCTCTCTATCGACGTCTGAAAAAAACATAACAATGGTATTTGTTAAACATTTTATGAAGTGTTATACAAATCAAGAAAAAGGCCTAATCTGAAAGCGTAGTACTGCAAACACCCCAGTTCAGAGGAAAGCCATGATGGCTTTCTCCTTTCAGCCTTCAAGCTCCTGGTTTTTTGGTAGCTGAGTACGAGAAAGCTCCTCTACTTTACGGGAAAAAAACCTTTTATGAACAGCTGAATATTTAACGATGAACTTCTTAATTACGACTTAGTATCCGTCTACTGTAGTAATACAGAACAGAAAATCTTTGGTTTTTCGAATACAGAAGTCATTTTTCAGTTAAAGACGTTAGCAAAGAGCTAACCTTGATTGATTCTGTTCATTCTGAACTTAAAGGATGACACGTTTGTTCGAATTAAACATAACAAACGGATGAAGGAATACATCTGCATTGTATACAGCTGAGTCATTTTTCTAAGTCCTCAGTGACTGTGCAAGAGAATGTGAGAACGTTACCTGATCACCACAATTAGTGATGCAATGTCCACTGCAATAAAACAACTTGGCCGTTGATCATGAATTTGATTCAACTTCATTCCCTGATGAACTTCA
>JAOXNT010178069.1:0-21891 GCA_028565815.1 Cletocamptus dominicanus | reverse complement strand
GATAGCCCAACCGAGCCTGTGACACCTCCTACTGTAGAAGATGATCGCCCTAGTCCAATATCTCGTGATTCTTTAGTGCTTGGGGGAATACAATAATGGGTATGTAATGGAAGTGAATTTTTTTATTAAATTCGAAAAATAAATAATGACTAACTCATGGGAGATAAATCAATGCACGGATATACAATAGCTTCTAAATGGAAGAGATTGGTAGCAACTGTAACTGAGTCTGTGATTTTTATACTTGTCTTTTTCGGTATTCATTTGATATTGGGCGGAACAGTTGATGGATTTTTTGAGAATGATTATGAGTTCATGGACTTCGTTTATTCTGCCATTTCTGCTATTGTTGTAGGAGCACTTTTTTATCCACGGTTTGGCGGTAATCTAGGACATAAAATTTTTGACCTAAAGGTTATTTCCGAAGAAACAGGAGAGGATTACAAAACGGCGAAAGAAGGGGCGATCAGGGAGTTGTTGAAAAATGTACTTAGCTTTTTGGTGATCCCTATCATATGGATATTGTGGGATAAAAAGAATCAAAATCTCTATGACAAATTGACCAAGACTTTGGTGGTAGAACGAAATGCTAATAGCTAAATCATGTAAAAATGACTACGCATAGGAAATTGGGCAACAAGTACATACGACAATTTATACAAAAGCCGTATCAAGGGGTGCATTGATACGGCTTTTAGGTGGCGGCATACAAACGAGCTAATGCCATCTGCTAAATAGGATATAGCATTGTACGATTCATAACATCTGTATGCGCGATATTACTTCACGAGCTGCGCACTTTGTTTTTCGAGCCATTCGATAAGTTCCTGTCGTTGGGCATCAGATAGGCGTGCTTTGGGGTGTGCCCAGGTGTAGCTTTTCAGCGGCATATGCTTTTCTTCTATCTCTTCGATAGATTCCTGCAGATGTCCGATCTGCGTATCTGTGTCGTATTGCGTCCACGTACTGAAGTTGAGTTTCTTCCGGCCGTTGCGGATATGACCTTTTATCCACCAGCCTAGTGGTTGAATGCGGGTGTACCACGGATATGCTGTATTGTGCGAGTGGCAATCATAGCAGGCGGCTTGCAATAGAGCTGCTGCGGGGGCATTAGCTGCGCGCTGGGTACGTAGAAAATCTTGAGCGGCATCAGTCTCAGGCGCACTAGTATCTATCGGCATCAACTGAATGACGACTAACACAGCAAGTACTACAGCGGCGATTATTTTTACTTTCTTATTCATCTACATTTATTTTTATTCAAATTCTGGGAAAATACCTTCCGCCATGGCGTGGTAATCGAGTTGATACTCAGCAGCGTAAGATTGAAAATAATACTTTCTTCGGCTAATGTATTGTCCTAAGGCGATGAGATCATCTTCAAACTCCAGGAGATAGTCCGCATGCAGTTTGTGGCACATTTTTATGATCTTGACGAGGCGTTGTATGGTGTATCTTGCCAGTTTACTGTATCCCCGATAGTAATAGTCCTCCTCTAATCGGCTCTCATTGATTAGTAAAAGCTCACGTAGCATCGCAAAGTTATATTCTACTACTGCCACCTTATCACCCGTGATATATTGGTAATAATTAATGCGCCCACTGATGTCTTTAAAGGCGTATAGGAGGTATTGCGGCGACTCGTAATGCTCGGGATATATATCGATATAATGCTGGAGTTCTGTCTCTATACTTCTTTTACGTTTTTCCTTGTCCTCTTCACCTTCCAGCAGTTGATAATGAAGCTTGTCCAGTAGCTTAGGATCTTTTTTGACAAGTCGGATGAGCAGTTGGTTTCTTTTTTTCTCCGGCATGTCGAGGATAGCGGTTTTCAGCTCATCAGATATTTTCACGGGCATGGCAGAAAGCTTTTGATCTCAAAGATATTAATTATATGATGTTGCTATTAACTAATTGGCAGGAACAAATCGAATCTTTATCGTTTATATACCTTCGTGCTGTGATATTGCGCTAGGCATGATATATTTGGGATTGCGCTATATTTTTGTCTCGATGAGATAAAATAAGCATGTGCGTCTCGGCGTATTAATGGGGGGCGATATCGCTGTACGATAAGTGTATGAAAATAAAAAGAGTGAACGGAATAAGGTATAGTGTATTGCTATGGTTACTGCTATGTATCTGTAGCTTCAGGCTGATGGCGCAGGTAGAGGGAGATGACTGCTTCAGTGCGATCAATATTAGCAATATCCAAGAGTATTGTAGTGGACCTGGGATTTTTACTACCGAAGGTGCTACATCTAGTGCTGAGGAACTGCCAGGATGTTGGGTGGCTGCAGAAAGTGATCGTGATATATGGATTAGTTTTGTACCTCGCTTGGGTGGGGTGTATATTCAGCTGAATGCGGCTGGATATGATATCCGTGATCCGGCCCTGGCGATCATGGAGGGGCGCTGTGGCAATATGCAAGAGGTAGTGTGTGGTCGCGCTATAACTGCGGGGCAACAGCAAATCGAGCGCATCATCAGTGGCTTGACTCCTGGCGTGCGCTATTATCTGCGGATTACCAGCTCCGGCGGGGGCGGGAGTTTTGAGTTGTGCATGGATGAGTTTATTCCCCCTTTACAACCCCAGGCGGACTGTGATATGGCAGTGTTGCTATGTCAAGAGGATCGATTTATAGTAGAAAATCTCGAGACTACAGGTGCCGTACAAGACGACTTATCAGGCACTTGCCTGCCCATAGAGTCGGCGTCTGTGTGGTACAAATGGACTGCTGATCGCGACGAATTACTGACCTTTACGATCACCCCTAATAACGGTATTGATGATATTGATTTTGTCATTTTCGAATTGCCGGGCGGGATCGATGATTGTGCGAACAAGCAAGTTGTACGATGTATGGCTTCTGGCGAAACGCTAGGCGCATCAGAAGCCCAAAACGAACCTTGTCGTGGTCCTACAGGACTCCGCACAGGCGACAATGATATATTCGAAAGTGCAGGATGCATGCCCAATGACAATAATTTTTTGGCGCCATTAGAACTAAGCGAAGGAAGTAGCTATACGATGGTGATTAATAACTATAGCCAATCCGGCTTGGGATTTGAAATTGATTTTGGCGAGACGGTGACTTTTGCGGGTCCGAAGCCTGATTTTACCATAAGTGCACCACAAGGTACTACTTGCGAAGTGCCGATCGTATTTGAGGATAATAGTAATGATATAAATACTGATACGATTACGTCTTATACTTGGAACTTTGGCGCGGATGCTACGCCTCCTGCGGCATTTGGCGAGGGCCCTCATGAGGCAGTTTATTCGAGCTTTGGCGAAAAGTCTATTACGCTTACGATTGAGAGCTCGCGCGGTTGCCGCTCCACTATCGTACAAGAGGTTGACATTTTACCTTGTTGTCCAGCAGGAGAGTCTTTTACTGTGCGAGCAGAAAAAGAAGACCTGCAATGCGCTGGAGATCGTAGCGGACGTATCACCTTGAGTGCTACAGAGGGGCGCGAGCCCTTTGATTATCGACTAGGAGAGGGTAGCTTTTCGCCACAGACCGTGTACAATGAGCTCGCTGCAGGGCGCTATCAGGCGATAGCCCAAGATGCGCGGGGATGTCGGGATAGTGTGGAGGTGGTGCTATTACAACCCGAGCCATTAGTCGTAACGATAGACAGTGAAATGGATAGTGTCACGCTAGGTGGGACTACGCGATTATTTTCTGAGGTAACGCCTACTGATCGCATTATCGATTATGCGTGGTCGCCGGCAGAGGATTTTGAATGCTCGGATTGTAGCGAGTCGGTCATTCGTCCACGCAGCACCACTAACTATAGCCTGACAGTCACGGATCAAGATGGATGTCAAGCGAGTGCTACGCTACTGCTACCGGTGCAGATCAACCGCCAGTTTTACGCGCCAAATGCCATCTACCTCCCGTCTAGCAATGGCAATGAAGAATTCAAGGTAATTACCAATGCCGCAACAGAGGTGATAGAACTCGTAGAGATATATGATCGTTGGGGCGGCGTGGTCTATCGTGCCGAAAACATCATCTATGATGATAATACGCCAGGATGGATGCCCGAAGAAGTATCTGGACAAGAGCTCGTGTTGGGGACTTATACTTGGATGGCTAGAATACGCTATATCGATGGTGTCGTAGAAGCGTTCAGCGGTAGCGTTGATGTCGTAAAATAGAGTGAAATAATGGAAGCATATGTCAACATACATTTATCATGGAGTCTCTTAGCGATGGTTATGCTGCTACTAATATCGTGCGACTCCAGCTATACATCAGCTCCTAATTACGACCCGCTATCCATTCACAAACAAAAAGCCTCGGAAATTGACATGGTATATTCTGACTCGGGGCGTATAGAGTTCAGAATACAAGCTGGCGAATGGATGCAATATGAGGAGGAACGACAGCCCGTAGAACAATATTCAAGAGGGTTTTTATTAGAATTTTATGATGTAAAAAAGAATGTCATTGCTTCGCTGCGGGCGGAACAGGCGGAGCGAAGAGCAGCAGAGGGCTTGTTGGTATTGCGAGATTCGGTGCAGTATCAGAATACAGAGGGTGACTTTTTGATGACTAATGCACTGACGATTGATGAGCGAAACAGTACTATTCATAGCGGCAAGTTCTTTAAACTTATCAAGCGTGATACGCGTGATACGCTTTATGGATACGGGTTTAGATCAGATGCAGATTTTACCCATTTTGAAGTCGATAAGTATATACAAAGGGGGAAGCGCATGGGGTGGCCACAATAGCTACAATAATTCCTACGCTACGCAAAATGTACTATATCTTGGAGTTGTATTTTGGAAATCCATTTTTCTTACGTAACATTGTCTAATCTATAAGGAGGCGCCCATGAGAAGGCATTTTCTCCTGAAAAAATAAGAATATTAAGCATGGCATTGGAAATAACAGGAAGAATAACACATTTACTAGAAGAGTTAACTGGCGAGGGACGCAATGGTACATGGCGAAAAAAATCTTTTGTCGTGGAAGTGCCGGGAACATATCCGCGAAGTGTATGTTTTGATGTTTGGAATGATAATATTGATGCATTTCCACTTCAAGAAAACAAAGAAGTAAAAGTAAGTTTTGATCTCGATAGTCGCGAGTACAATGGCAGATGGTTTACCAACGCTAAGGCTTGGCGAGTCGAAGAAATGACAGCGCCACAACAAGAAGCGCCACGTGCAGGGGTCCAAATGCCTAACGAAAATCCATGGCCCACCGTCGAAGACATGCCCGCCAAGAATAATACAGCAGAATCAGGCCCCTCAACAGGAGAAGTAGACGACTTGCCATTCTAGTAAGAGCGGATATACAGGGTAGGAAAAAACACATTCGACACGATGGAGCAGGGTATAGCGTCAGGTAGTCACCCCTATTTGCGTCCTACGCATGTCGAGGTCGATCTCGGATCTATAGCCTACAACTATCATCAGCTCAAGGCTTTTGTCAAGGGTAAAAAAGTGCTGTGTGTCCTCAAAGCTAATGCCTATGGGCACGGTCTAGTACCTGTCGCAAAGCGCCTCGAAGCCGAAGGCGCTGACTATTTTGGAGTAGCTTATTTAGAAGAAGGGATTGAACTAAGAGAAGCAGGTATCCGTACGCCGATATTGGTTATGGGCGGAATCATAGGATATCAGATTCCGCAATTTATTCAGTACGACCTATCCATTACGGCCAGCTCCGTGGATAAACTACAGCAGATAGAAGCATGTGCGATCAAACTCAACAAACGCGCTATCGTACATCTCAAAATAGACACCGGGATGGAGCGCATCGGCATCCACTACTATAATGCGCATAAGCTCTTTGAAGCATGTCAATCGGTGCGGTACTGCGATATCCAAGGCGTATTCAGTCATTTTGCTAATGCTGATAACCCGGGGGATCCATATACAGCCGTACAATATCAGCGTTTTACGAATGCTATCGAACGAGGAATAAGTAATATTGAACCTCGTCCTATCTGTCATATATCCAACTCTGCAGCTCTATCTATGGATCGATATCACATGGATATGGTACGTGTGGGCTTATCACTCTTTGGGGTATATCCACATCAAGACTTACGAGCCCATCTCAATATTCGCTATTGTATGACGTGGAAAACACGTATCGTGTATTTCAAAGTGATCGAGGCTGGGGCGGCCGTCAGTTATGGAGGGCATTGGAAAGCGTCACAACAGACGCGTATTGTCACACTGCCCGTGGGATACGGCGATGGTTATCTGAGAAAAATGAGCGGGCAAGCACATGTATTGATCAATCGAAAGCGTTATCCTGTGGTAGGAAGTATCTGTATGGATCAGCTCATGGTTGATATCGGCTGGGATAGTGCCTATAATGGCGATGAAGTGGTCCTCCTAGGGGCACAAGGTCAAGCTCGCATTACACCCGATGAACTCGCACAGTGGGCAGACACTATCCCCTATGAAATATATACTAATATCAATCAGCGCGTACCGCGAGTCTATATAGATACTACGCCCGAACAGGGAAAATAGACGCGCCACCATTAGCTGTTTTCTATTCCTTGCGGCAATCCAATCTTCTATAAAACTGTTAAAAAAGACTTCTTTTTTAAGAAAACACTCGCTTTGTTAACACTTTGCCCAAACAATATCTGCGATAAATACATAAAAGTGAACTTATCCCTAGTCAATGTTGTTTATCAAATAATTAAAAATCAATCATTTATAGATATAAAATTTGAAGTGTAAGTGAACGGTATTTTTTTCGGCATAGTTATTGAAAACTAAGAGGTATATCTCAATAACTGTTAAAACCGGATTGATGAGAACAAAAAAGAATGAGACAGTATCATTAAAGAAAGGAGCAAGAGAAATACATCTTGATTACGCAGAGTTAAGAAAAGCTGTATTGGTGTTGCGAGCTGTCAACCACAAATTGCGCCAGCGTATAATTGATTTGTTAGAGTCCGGAGAGGCTATGACGGTAACTGATATTTATATCAAGCTCCGATTGGAGCAGTCCGTAGCGTCCCAGCACTTAGCGATCTTAAGACGTGCCGGCGTAGTGATTACAGAGCGTCAGGGTAAATTTATATATTACTCTTTGAACACAGACCGCTTAGCACAGATACAGCGATTGGTAGAGGATCTTTCTAAGTAGAGATCTTTACCATACCGCCGTGATCGGCGCGTATCGTGCTATACTATCGCGTGGCGGCTATGTCTAATGCATTTATAATCAATATATTAGGTGTTGATATGTAGCCGTGCTGAAAGCATCTTGCAGATAATATGACAAAAACAAATTAAGTTTTTTTATAATATTACTTTGTCGTATTAGAAAATATAGTCATATTTGCCCTAGGTAGAAAACGACCTAAAGGATACTAAATGATGAAGCAATTTAACTTTCAGTTAAGCCAAGACAGGCTAGACTATGCGTGCAATCTGATGAAAGCGCTTGCACATCCTTTGCGTTTGAAGATATTGGAATACATTGATGAGCAAGGGGTCACAAATGTCAACAGGATTTATAATACCTTAAAGATAGAGCAATCTATCACGTCTCAACACTTGAAGGTGTTGCGACTGGCAGGTGTAGTAAGTGCTGAGCGTGACGGTAAAATGGTGTTATACACCATCAATTACCCTGTACTCGAGAAAACTGATTTCGCAATGCAGCGATTCAGAGAAGCCGAGTCGCAACGACAAATGAACAAAATATGAGTAGTACCCTAAATGGGTCAACTTATTATATGCTGTTCCGTCGTGCATTTGATTGTCGATGACTTCAGAGAAGGCATAGTTATTTTATCACGAGTATATCAATGTGACTAGTACAATGGCACTACATAGTACAGTGTCGTAGCTACGTCATGTCGTAAGATATATCAGGTGATGCATTTATCTGTCTAGCGATTACGTCTAGTGGTTTACTAGCGCCATGCGTTTAGTGAGCTGGTGGGCTGTGCGCAGTAGTGTGCCATGGGTGTCTAGGGTTTGAGCTTCAAAGCAATTACGCGTATAATTTTGCGGGGTTGAGGGCTGTAATGCGCGGTCACGACCATATAGCACTATCTTAGCCGTTTAGTTTTCTACACAATAGATTTTCTTTCCAATAGTAATAGCCAGGATAAAAAAAGGCGACCCTAGAGCCGCCTGAGTAGTTATATCTCGATATAGTGCTTATCCCATAAAAGGATAACGATAATCCGTTGGGGTGCCGAGATTAGCCTTTACAGTACGGGGAGACACCCATCTGTATAGATTCATAATACTTCCTGCTTTATCATTGGTTCCGCTCGCGCGACCACCTCCGAATGGTTGCTGGTTAACGACGGCACCAGTGGGTTTGTCATTGATATAAAAATTACCTGCAGCATAACGCAAGCGATCGACCGCATGACGCACCACATACGTATCGCGCGCAAAAATAGCGCCCGTCAAAGCGTATGGTGAAGTGGTATCTACAAGCTCTAATGCCTCTTCAAACTGATCGTCCTCGTACACGTAGATGGACAGCACTGGACCAAAGATTTCTTCTTCCATCGTTTTGTAGTGTGGATCTTGGACTTGCACTATGGTAGGTTGTATGAAATATCCTTCGCTGCTATCATAGGAGCCACCCGTAATCACCTCGACACTCTTATCTTCATTGATATGATCGATATATCCTGATATTTTATCAAAAGCGTTTTGATCAATCACGGCTCCCATAAAATTGGTATAGTCTTCCACATCACCCACTTTGATGGTAGCCACTTCTTCGACTAATTTAGACTTGATTTCTGGCCAGAGACTTTTGGGAATATAGGCTCTGGAGGCAGCACTACATTTCTGTCCTTGAAACTCAAACGCCCCACGAATAAGATTGGCAACTACTTGGTCCACATCCGCGGTGCTATGTGCGATGACGAAGTCTTTGCCACCTGTCTCTCCGACTATTCTTGGATACGACTTATAGTTAGCTAGATTTTCGCCAATAATTTGCCATAACTTGCGGAACACTACAGTGCTGCCCGTAAAATGTAATCCCGCGAAATCCTTGTGTGCAAATACATGCTTGCCGATCATAGGTCCATCACCATACACTAGGTTGATCACACCATCCGGGAGTCCAGCTTCTTGAAAAATCTTCATCGTCAAGTGGGCAGCATAAATCTGCGAATCTGCAGGTTTCCACACGACAGTATTGCCGAGCATCGCAGGGGCTGCTGGTAAATTGGCAGCAATAGCCGTAAAGTTGAAAGGCGTAATAGCCATCACAAAACCCTCTAGCGGACGATAATCTACGCGATTGAGTATACGGTGGGTGCTGCTCGGCTGTTGGGCAAACATCTCACGCATGTAAGCCACGTTAAAACGCATGAAATCTGCTAGCTCACACACCGCATCAATCTCCGACTGGTGGATTGTCTTAGACTGCCCGAGCATCGTCGCCGCATTGATGTGCATGCGATATTTGTTACTGATAAGATCGGCTACTTTAAGAAAAATAGCGGCACGATCCTCCCAGTTCAAGGCTTGCCACTGCGGTTTAGCTTTTTGTGCCGCTTCGATAGCTTGTAGGATGTGTTGCGGTTCAGCCTCATGATAATGCCCGAGTGTATGGCTCGTCATGTGTGGCGGATGAAGGGATTTGGTATTTTGTGTAAAAACCTCCTTGCCGTCAATAATCATCGGAATCTGCTTTTCTTCCGACTTGAAGGCCTTTAGGGTGGCTTCTAGCGATTTTCTTTCTGGACTGCCAGGCGCAAAATCCAGCGTTTTTTCATTTTGTATATCAGCAATTTGGCTAACAATATTTTCAGACATAGACTTATTTTTAAAATAATACATGATAAAAAATGGCTTAATACCTCGATAAGTATCAAACCAAAAGCCACGCAAAGTAGATCTACTGCGTGGCTTTTAAAGTATTATTTTTTGCATTCAAAACCAAATCCTTGTGGGTATATTCATAGATTATGGATGCAATCATTAAGTCTTCTGCAATGGCTTACTGCTTGAGCCATTGTACCATCGCCTGAATACCCTCTATGATGCGCGGGCAATCGCGATGCAAATCAAAATCAGGCTTGCCCAACGGATCGTCAAAGTCTACATAAGAAAGTCGAGCGACAAGATGATTGGGTGACATCCCAAACGCGGTCCCCGGCAGTAGCGCTACACCCGTATCTGCCATCAATTGTTGGCAGAGCTGGTCACTGGTCTGTATCCCCTTAGAGGCTAGTGGCACATCAAGGTCTCCAAAGTCAGGAAATAAATAAAATCCGCCTTGTGGTGTGTGTAGCTTGACACCCACCTGAGTCAATTGTTGATAGCAATATTGGGCTACTGTCCATAGTACATGGATCTGTTGCTGTGTGTAGGCTTGCGCTTTTTCATAACTGCCGTAGGCGATGCGAGCAGCCATTTGTACAGGCGCAGGCGCACACGAATAGGTTTCTGAACCAATACCAATAAGCGCTTTTTTGAGTGCTGGATCACACGGCTTATTGAGCATCAATACACCCAATCGCCAGCCACCGGCACCGCTCCATTTGGATAGCCCCGTGGTAGTGAAAGTACCTTCGGGGTAGATCGTAGCAAGTGAGTGGTGCGGTACAAAACTCAATAATCCATATATCTCATCGGCAATCACATAGATGCCATGCTTGCGGCATGTCTCGCCAATTGCCACGAGCTCTTCTCTCGTATAGCTCAGACCGTCGGGATTGCCGGGATAGTTGAGTATCAAGATAGTAGTGCTATGCTTTTTGCTGCGGAGGGCGTCTTCTATGGCGTCAGGAGTGACACGCCAGCGCTTTTCAAATGACGTGGCTACCCTGATATTGTGATGTCCAATAAGGCTACCTTGTGGTGCATACGATACCCATGCCGGTGCTGGAATCAAGAAGTCAGCCGCCTCAAATGATGCCAATAAGGTGTATAATAATGCCTTTGATCCTGGCGCTACCAATATGTCCTCGGCATTAACATCTAATCCATTCGCTTGGTTATGGAATGCCGCTATTCGTTCGCGCAATAACGGGTCGCCTTGTACCGATGTATATTCCTTATGAATAGCGCGCCGCTGAAGCTCTTCGATCACTTCTTGGGGGGGCAAAAATGGCGATTGCCCAAAACCAAATTTATAGACCTTTTGATTTTGCTTTTGTCTTAATAGGCTTTGCTGGTTGATCAGCAGTGTCTGCGATTCTGCAACCTTTTTATACATGTATATAGTTTTGTGTAAATGCTTATTGTAATAACCTCCGTATCTTGAAGGGTTTTGTGATTTCTATGTTCCTATTTTGGATGGTTTTGAGTTTAACTCTTCAGTAGAATTGTTGTTTTAATTGAATATCATTGGCCATAATATTTCAAAGATTACTTTGCCTAAAATCATTCCAACCGCAATTCCTATTCCTAAGGTTAGCCAGTTTCTGTTTTTTTCTTTTTTTTCTGTCATGATATTTAAGTGGTTCGTATTGTTAATACTCGAAAATGAAAATATATTTCTCAAAATATTTTGTGCCGATAGAGAAAAAATCTATTTGTCTCCAGAGGGTTTGTAATATTCAATTTGTACTAACTTTTTGCTTGGTTTTCGATTACTATTGGTGTGGCTTGTCGATAACAACCACTCATTACCTTAATTATCGTAGGGTTCTATCTTTCCAGCTATAGCGCTGGGGGAAGATCCCTACTAATCCAAAAATAAGGATATATAAAACGTGGCATAAAGCTAGAAGAGGAAATCTGAAAATGCTTACATTATAACCGAAAAAATGAGATAAATTTTTTAATATTAGAAAATCACCAATCAGTTTAATATTCCAAGCTACTATACAGAATATTTTCCAATATAAAGCGAACGGAAAAAGAAGGATTGAAGCAAACAGTCCTATGTTCCACAGGTAAATGATAGCCAGTAATAATTGCAAATTTCGATCTTGATAAGCTTTGGATTTGGTAGCCCACCGTAGGCGCTGGTGATACAGGGCTGTCCAGCTACTTTGCGCCCACGTATGTACGATAGCGCTTTCTGATTGGGCAAATGCTATGCGTTTATTGACTCGAGCAGCCCATTGTACAAAAAACATATCATCGCCAGAGGCATAGGGGTGATGCTCGCTTTCTAAAAACAATAGATAATCGCTTTTCCAAAAACTAAAATTCGCGGCATTGGCGCCATAGAATTTACTCCAATAAATACCTAGATGCGTAAAAGCCATAGTCCCTGCCAGCTCTAATTGTTGGAAGCGCATCAGTAGCGTATTAGGCTGTGGACTCGTAAAGGCAATGGGGCCCGTCACGACATCATAAGCCGTATATTGCTGTGCCGTATAGAGCCACTTAGGGCTGACGATGCAATCGGCATCAGTCATGACAATGCGCTGATAGCTAGCTTCTTCTAGAGCGTAGTGGAGTCCTGCTTTTTTATAAGCATTTTCATAGTGATGTAGTAAAGGGAAGTTGTGTAAAGAGAGTAGTTTTACTTCTTGGGTGGCTAATGCTTTAACTATATCGGCGGTATTATCAGTACTATGGTCGTCTACGACAATAATCTCACGAGCGGCGGGATATTGGTTATCTAGTATGGATTGAATACAGGCTGCGATATGTGCGGACTCATTGCGCGCGATGATGATGATAGAAACGGGTGGTGCTTCCGGTAGCGCGCGTGGCGGTGTGCTCTTGTTACACCATGTATAGACTAATAAAAAGTCAAAAAATAAATAAAGGGCGCATAGCGCCCCCAAGATCCATAATAGTATATTGATCATTAGCTTAGAAGAGATCTCGGTATTGCTGATCTAATTTTTGGTTTTCTTTTTTCAGCTCCTCGAGGTCCATAAAATCGTCTTTCTTTTTTACTTCTTCGTATTGGATATATTCTCCAACATAGTCTTCTTCGTGCGTATCTTGCGATCGCTGATTACGCGTAGCTATTGCTTTGAACAGCAGGTAAGCGGCGACAAAGGGGTGTGCCAAGAGGGTCAGTAATATGTAGAATATACCCATCAATGGATTGGCTTTCACGGAGTCAATGAGCCATTTGCCATAGCCTTTGAGCACCCGATAATTAATAATAGCGGTCGCTATTATCAAAAAAGGGAATGCCATGCTGAGTAAATAAAAGGCGCCTCTTATCAACCAAAATATCGCAAATATGATCAGTCCAAAAATAAGTAGCGCGAATAAAGGGCTTCTTCCTTGTGTAGTATATTGAAAGTTTCTATGTGGTATCATTTTAAATCTATGTTTTATAATATGTCTAAGCCTTTGGCTATGTACGAGCTAGGAGCACTACAAGTGTGTTATCGAACAATAGACTTTAGACCTTAAAGAGACCTCGATGTGAGGGTATATTTCAAACATATTGTATTCATAGTAAACTACCAAATACTTTAGATTAATGCAAGTAAAAATACGATAAACCGATGCCGATATAGCGTGCAGCTTTTATGCCAGCTCGGCACTAAACTGCATATCATAAAGCTGGCGATATCTTCCGTCTTGTTCGAGTAGGGATTCATGCGAGCCTGACTCGAGTACTTTGCCATGATCCATTACAATTATTTTGTCGGCATGTTGTATAGTAGATAGGCGATGTGCAATGATAATAGAACTTCTTTTTTCTATGAGTGTCTCGATGGCGTGTTGTATGACTTCTTCCGTTTCTGTATCTATTGCGGAGGTGGCTTCATCAAGGATCAATATATCAGGATCGTACACCAATGCCCGTACAAAAGAAATTAACTGGCGCTGACCCATACTGAGGTTGCCACCGCGTTCTAATATGCGATGTTGATACCCATTGTTGAGCTTCATGATGAATTCATGTGCACCGATGATTTTAGCGGCTTGGATGACCTCCTCTCGGGTGATATCAGGATTGCGCAGACGAATGTTATCGAGCACCGTGCCATTAAAAAGAAAGACATCTTGGAGGACTATTGCCATGCGCGATCGCAACGAAAATAATTCAAAATCTCTGATATCAATATCGTCTATTTGGATTTGTCCCGATTGAATGTCGTAAAATCGCGTCAGCAAGTTGATAATCGTAGTTTTGCCCGATCCGGTACTGCCCACGATGGCAAGGGTCTCGCCCGCTTGAATATCAAAACTTACATCTTTTATGACGTCGTTTTTTTGATCGTAGGCAAAGCGTACATTTTTAAAAACTACTTTACCCTCAAGCTTTTCTGCTACAGTGTTGCCATTATTAGGGATGTGTTCATGGCGGTCAATAAGATTGAAAATCCGTTCGCCGGCTACCATACCCATTTGCAAAGTATTGAATTTGTCTGCCATAGTGGTGATGGGGCGGAAGAGCAGATTGATATACCACGGAAAAGCCATTAATGCCCCAATACTTACATCGGCTTGTATGACATAGCGCGTGCCCAAAAATACCATCAATGCCAAGCCGATGTATTTTATAATTTCTACCGTAGGGAAAAAAGTAGCATAATAGGTGATAGCATCGAGATTGGCTTGGGTGTAGCGGTGATTGATTTTTTTGAATTTTTGCATCTCTTGCTCCTCCGCATTGAATACTTGAATGATCTGCATGCCGCTGATGCGCTCTTGGAGGAAGGAATTCATTTCTGACAATTGATGTCGTACGCGTTGGTAGGCGACTTTTACCTTTTCCTTAAAAATATACGTAGCAATAAGTAACAGCGGAATGACACACAATACCAATAGTGTTAACCGCCAACTCGTATAAAACATAATGCCGATAACGGCAAATATACTGAGCAAGTCCGCCACCATAGTGATTATACCCTGCGTGAATACTTTATTGATAGTCTCAATATCATTGATCGTGCGAGTGGTAATGCGACCGATCGGAGTGCGATCAAAATACTGTAATCGCAAGGAAAGCACATGATCAAATAGCCGATTGCGCAAATCTCTTACTACATACTGCGCTAACAAAGAGGAGTAGTATATCATCGCATAGCGCAATATCACCGTGAGCACAATCAATCCCAAAAATACCCAAGCCATCATAAACAAACCCTCAATATCTTTTAATAGAATATACTTATCCACCATCACCGATACCACATAGGGGCGTAGCATCATAATAGGAGCGATCACAATCGCTAGAATAATGGTGCTCACAAATAAAAAGCGATAGGGGCGTGCTTGGTCCACAATACGCTTTAATAAAGAGAGGTCAAATTTTTTATGGGTAACCGTACTCAAATGCCTTGTTTTAGAAAACAAAAATAACTTATCTACACCAATAGTGGTCTGAAATGCGAAATTCTGTATGGTATAGTGCAACAAGTGAAACCCTATTTTGTTACGCCGGTTGCTATCTATTAGGGTTTTAAACTGAGCGAATGCATATATTTGAGTAATAATTTGGGCTAATTTATAGGTCTTAATTATTTTTTAGAATAGCCATTTTATTCATTACTAAATAATTACGTAACTTTATCTGCAATCAATATTCGACAATGTAGTAATGACATGTGTCACACAAGAGGTCAGCTGGACTATTTTTTACACTTTAAATATTTCGTAGTAGCAGCATATTATGCAGTAATCCATTAATTATCAGCGCATGAAGCTAACTTATAATTTTGAAGCTCAACACTACATAGAGGCTTGTGTCCGCAAGGAAAGGTGGGCACAAGAGGCGCTTTATCGCGAGTATTATCCAGTGATGATGCCGATATGTCTTCGATACGCGAGCAACAAGGGCGAAGCATTGGATATATTGCATGATGGATTTATTAAAATATTTCAACATATCCATACTTATAATATGGGTACCTCTTTGGAAGCATGGATGAAACGCGTCATGGTCAATACCGCTATTGACCTATACCGACGAGAGACGCGACGTCGCACCGAGGATCTAGATATGGTCCTGGACCTGTCGGCCCCAGATATAAATGTGATTTCTAAGATGGCTGTAGATGATATATTAGAATGCCTACAAGCACTTCCTACTACATATCGCGCTATTTTCAACTTATTTGTCATAGAAGGCTATAGTCACAAAGAAATTGCCGCACAACTAGGTATCAACGAAAGCACCTCCCGATCTAGCTTAGTCAAAGCCCGGACGAGATTGAAATCTTTGTTAGAAGCTAAAAACATAAGCTATGGCAAATAAGAATTGGGAGAAAGCATTGCGGGATAAATTGTCACAACCGAGGACAGATTATGATGAGCGTACCTGGGATCAATTGTCAGAAAAACTAGATGAATCAGAAGGTCTCAATGAGCCTACAGAAGCAGAAAAGCTGATGAAGTCTCGACTCAATAATTATCGTAGTCGCTATGAAGATCGTCATTGGGAGCAACTACAAGCCGAGCTCGAAAATATAGAAAGTAGAACGACACAGCTATGGATCATAAAGCTGGGCGAGCTCCTGCTTGTATTGTTTTTGATAGCTTCATTCTTACATATTCATAATTTTTATTCTCCCTCGGCGATACATCGTGACTATACCCCCAAACCGCGTCATGAATATGCGCATCATATCAAGCCTCAAGTATCTATCCCCACTCCACTTCAGATAAATACTAAGCCGGTAGCGGATGCCATACGTAGCAATATGGAGACTCGATTAAAAACACTACAAACTACTGTCTTTAACGTGCCCGAAGTAGCCTCTTTATCGGAGCATCGCGATGCGCCAAATACGATGATAGAAAAAATCGCTACGACACAAGATGTTATGAATCATGCTATTGAGCCCTTACCTTCATTGCCGATAGGCGGAATCGTTTCGACGACACAAACGGTAGAGCCTGTGGCTATGCCTCAATGGGTGGCGACACCAAAAAGTCACGATATCAGCGGCGCATATTGGGTAGTAGCTTACTCGCGCGATGTCAACGGCGTGAATACGAGCATAGATTTTGAGCACTTGAAAGGTCAGCTAGATCGTGATATTGCTAGCAATTCTTTTGAGCTAGGATATGCTGTACAAAAAGGCATTGTACAAGGCTATATAGGATTGAATTATGGTAGAAAAGGGCATGTGCCCTCTCGCAACGCTGACAAGTTATATTCTTCTTTGGGTGGTAATAGCCATAGAATTACGGAAATCAATCGTATTGATTTTGATCAGTTATCGATTCCGATAACGCTGAGTCTCCATGCACTGAATGGTTCGCGAAGCAATGTCTACATGCGCGGCGGCGTAAGTATTAATACGATACTCAACTATGATTTTCACGAGACGACAACCGATATTATCCCCAATGCACAGGCGCGTATCGCAGGGCTGTATTTGGATAAAAATAGTACGGGCGGATATCCCCGCGGTGTATTGGAAGAAGGGGGAGGGATGCGCGATAATATATACTACTCGGGTATTATTGCATTTGGTTTTCAGTCTCTGGTTGGACAGCGCTTTATGCTTTTCATTGAGCCCCAATACGAGTTTAACCTCAGTAGTGGACCCAATAACTTTATACAACGCGCACCATCCGCCAATATACAAGTCGGTATGAAACTCAAAATATAGATCTGGGATGAAAAATTAATATGGTAATATGTACCCAAAAATCACCACTAAATACAAGAATATTATAATTTTGCGCTCGCAATGGCCACGTAGTTCAACTGGATAGAATATCGGATTTCGGCTCCGAGGGTTGAGGGTTCGAATCCTTCCGTGGTCACACTTACACGATTACTCCTGCTAAAGTCTTTTGGCAGGAGTTTTTAGTTTGGGCTAATCTTTACAGTTGAAAGACGCACTTAATACTTGATTCTCCCTTATTAGCTCCACTTGACTTATATGGCTATAGGATTGCAACTATATACTGTTTTTGTAGAAAATGAAATTTATAAAAATGCTCATATCGAACTGTCAGTAATGCATATCCAAGGTTTAGTTTCCTTTTTGTAATATAATGTAGTCGTAATGTAGTGCATAGTGTCGCCCATATGTCATTTATGTAGTTTGTCGGTTTTTGAGCTTGATCTATACCTTCATATTAGTGTAACTTTGAATCAACGATGAGAGAAACCCCTTAGCAATTAATTTCAACCTCGCGCGAAAAAGTCTCAGGACTGTTCTATTTCGCAATTTTCACTATATCACTACATTCACCTTTTATAATTCAATGAGCATGTGTAGAGCTATCATAGCTATGGTGCTCTACCTGGGAGTTAGAATATGACAAGCTGATTTCCCACCATTTTTTACATTCAAATATCTTGGATGACAAGCGTTTCAGTACTTGATTACTGACGATTAGTATACACCTATTTTGTAGCGATTCGAGCATATCACATTATGAGACAATTTTGACGGCACACATAGTGCGAGGCATACGGTATGTACGTATGGTTGGCATTGCTGCCGCACAGCTATAAAAACACCTATTTAGACAACGAATTGAGTCGGTATATTAACAAAACCTATTAATTCACAGCATATGAACTCACTACATATGTCATTGCTAGCCATTGCGTTAGTATTAATGGCTATAACTCCAGCTACAAGTCAATGTCCAGTTGACGAAATTTCGGGAACTGCTTTTCTCGAACTGCCAGTAACTATAGATGTCAATAATCTGAATCAACCACCTCTATTGAATACGTATGGTGTCCGGGAGGCTAATGAACCTGGATTAGCCAATATTGATGTGGTCATCACCGAGTCAGATGGAGCAGAATATACAATACAAACTGATGCCAATGGTGATTGGAATCACCAAGTGACATCCTTTCCTGTGCGGGTACAATATCGCTGGGATGTGGGTGCTACCGGATTGCAGGAGAGTTATACCAATCCAGTAAATCCTGCTTATCGCACAGCTATAAGATTTATAGATCAAGCTGATTGCGAAGTGGATTTAGCACTTATACAGCCTGATGATTATGTGGATAATAATGATCCTGTAATGATCATGCCGCAGTATCGCAATGGGGATCCACTGATACCTTCAGGTAGTGCCCATGGACAAGAGGCGCTAGTACAAATTAATTATGGTAATGATCAGGGTGCTGCGGCACATCAAGTAGTGGCACAACAAAGTGATATAGGGTCTGCATACGGTGTAGGGTTGTACAATGAATATCGCACATTTTATGTAGCGGCCTATGTGAAGCGCCATGCTGGACTTGGACCTCTAGGTATTGACGGGATATATCAAGTGGATTATTCGCAAGGAAGTCCTGTCTTATCAAATTTTATAGAATTGTCAAATATTGGAATAAATGTGGGCTCAATCAGTGATAACCCAACAAGAGGCTTGCCTGATAATACTAACGACCCTTCTCATGATACGGAGTCTTACAATAAAGTGGGCACCACTGGTATCGGAGATATAGAAGTGCTACCACGGACTGGCGAGCTATATGTGGTAAATTTACATGAGAAAAAATTACATGCTATAAAGATTGATGCCGATAATGATCGTTCCACAGCCCCCAGTGCGGCAGATGTAACTACTTACGATGTGCCCGATCCACTTTGTTCAGGAGGGGAGCATAGACCATTTGGATTAGGGGTATATCAAAACCGAATATATCTAGGCGTGGTATGTGATGCGTCTCAGAGTCAAAATGCTGATGATTTGTATGCATTTATATATAGTTTGGATCCCACTACAGGACAATTTACAGAAGAATTTAATTTTCCATTAAATTATCAAAAAGGATACGTATTAGACTGTTGCGGTATGACTCCTATCGGAGATTGGCAACCGTGGTTGTTTGATCAGATGCCTCCTGCATATACCAGTAGACGTTTTGTCAATCATCCTCAGCCTGCCGTTGGAGATATCGAGTTTGATATCGATGGTAGTATGATTATCGGTATGCGCGATATCTCAGGCGATAAAGGGGGCTATGAGAACTATGGGTTGAATAATGATACAGATTTGTACTATACGATGACAGGAGGTGATATCCTGCGTGCATATAATACTGGAAGCGGTTTTGTCCTCGAAAATAATGCCGTATCAGGTCCACTACATGGTTTCGCTCCTGATAATAATGAAGGACCTGGCGGTGGTGAGTTTTTTGATGATTACGCCGGTAATGTGCATGTCGAAAATGCACAAGGTGCTTTAGCCTTATTAAAAGGAAGTCAGACGGTCGCTGTAACTAGCATGAATCCAGAACCTGGAACGATAAAGTCTAGTGGAATATCTTGGAAATCTACAATCGATGGATCTCCTCTCAGAACGTATCAAATATATGATCAAAGAGAAATCGATGGTGGATTTGATAAAGCGAATGGCTTGGGAGATATTGAGGTAATTACCAGCCCCGCGCCTATATGTCTGGGTAATCGCGTATTTATAGATTATGGTTCTGGTAATGCGAGTTTTGATGGTAATGGAATACAAGATCCCGGTGAGGTCGGGCTTCCTGGTCAACAAGTTACATTATCCCTCCAATATCAGGGGCAAACTTATACCGCCACAACAACAACAGATGCCAATGGCGAATATTATTTCTGTGCTAATGAAGGCGATATCACAGTTGCAAATGGATGGCCAGTAGCCCCATGGGATAATAATCAAACCTACTTACCAAGAAATGCAATAGCGACAATCACAACCCAAAGCGAGGTTGTAATAAATAATGAAAATTATCAGGCAGTAGTTGCGGCGGACGAAAGCAATGATCAAATAAACACTAATGCTACTATAGATTTAGCTAATTCTACAGTATCACAAGAACTCACTACACAATATGCAGGTCAAAATGATTACACTATAGATTTTGCTTTCGCTCCTGCCCCTTGCCAGATCGCATCAGACGTAACTGCTGAGTCAATAAGCTGTGCGGATAACGGCACAGTCTCAGATGAGAGCGATGATTACGTAAGTTTTGAATTGAATGTAACAGGCAATAATACATCGAGCAATTATAATGTTACAGTAGTGGGCGGTGGCACAATCACACCTACGACGGGCAATTACAATGAGACGACAGTATTCAGTTTGCCAAGTGGCAGTGCAGATGGCAGTGTGTATCGCATAGCGATATCAGACGCGACGGATGGTAGTTGTGTACATGAAGTAGAGGTACAATCTGCAAGTTGTAGTCCAGTATGTGAGATTGCGTCAGACGTGACTGCGGTGTCAATAAGCTGTGCGGATAACGGCACGGTATCAGATGCGAGCGATGATTATGTAAGTTTTGAGTTGAATGTAACAGGTAGTAATACATCGAGCAATTATAATGTGACAGTTGTGGGTGGTGGTACGATCACACCTACGACGGGCAATTACAACGAGACGACAGTATTCAGTTTGCCAAGTGGTAGTGCAGATGGCAGTGTGTATCGCATATCGATATCGGATGCGACGGAAGGGAGTTGTGTACATGAGGTAGAGGTACAATCTGCAAGTTGTAGTCCAGTGTGTGAGATTGCGTCAGACGTGACTGCGGAGTCAGTCATTTGTGCGGATAACGGCACAGTATCAGACGCGAGCGATGATTACGTAAGTTTTGAATTAAGTGTAACAGGTAATAATACATCGAGCAATTATAATGTGACCGTAGTGGGCGGTGGCACGATCACACCCACGACGGGCAATTACAACGAGACGACAGTATTCAGTTTGCCCAGTGGTAGTGCAGATGGCAGTGTGTATCGCATATCGATATCAGATGCGACGGAAGGGAGTTGTGTACATGAAGTAGAGGTGCAATCTGCAAGTTGTAGTCCAATATGTGAGATCGCGTCAGAGGTAACTGCGGAGTCAGTTATTTGTGCGGATAACGGCACAGTCTCAGATGCGAGCGATGACTACGTGAGTTTTGAGTTGAATGTAACAGGTAGTAATACATCGAGCAATTATAATGTGACAGTAGTGGGTGGTGGCACGATCACACCCACGACGGGCAATTACAACGAGACGACAGTATTCAGTTTGCCAAGTGGCAGTGCGGATGGCAGTGTGTATCGCATATCGATATCAGA